>MJUU01022444.1:0-12135 GCA_002080025.1 Modiolus philippinarum | reverse complement strand
TGTTTGAAGGTGTTGTATGTGAAGTTATGAAAAATGTTATTGTCCATTGTGTATCTGCAGAGTACTTTTCACTGGAGGACCTCAACAATCAGATTATATCATTTAGTTTTTCTGAGGTTGATAAAAGTAATAAACCATCTAAGGTTTCCCAGGTTCTCAGGAACTATAAAGTTAAACAATCGGCTTCTCAGATGTGGTGCTTTGTAAGGCATTTACCTTTGTTGGTTGGTGTTAAAGTACCTGAAGAAGATGCAGCATGGGAATGTTTTTTGAAGTTACGGGATATGTTGTTTTATGTTTGTGCTGCATCTTTAGGCAGAGAACATATTTTATGTATGTCTGACGTTATTGAAGAATTCCATGAAAGCTATAGAGCTTGCTTTCCAGACTCAAGAGTTACTCCAAAATTTCACTATACCCTTCACTATCCACATTTAACATTACAATTTGGTCCTCTCATTCATTTACAGACATTGCGTTTTGAAGGCAAGCACAATTATTTCAAAGAACTTGTGTTTAGAACTAAAAACCGAAAAAAACATTTGCAAATCGCTAGCTGAAAGACACCAATATTATCAGTGTACCTTCAATACTGGTGGGATGTTTCTCTCTGATGGTAATTTAGAGTCTACAGGAGGGTCTTTGGTTGCTCTTTGTCTGTTAAATGATCAGTTACAACTTTTGCTGACAAGAATTGTTCAAGGAGAAGAAGTTTTCCTCTGTAAGACTTTGAAGTATTTTGGAATAGCTTACTGGAAAGGGACATGTGTTGTGTTAAATGTTGATGGGTTTGAGATGAAATTTGGAAAGATTGAACATTGTGCCATTTGTCATGGTGTTCCATATTTATTATGTAGAAAAATGAGGACTGTTGGGTTTGAAAGACATTTTCATGTGTTCAGTGCAGTTTGTATTGATGAATATGTAGTTTGCAAGATTTCAGACCTTAGTGATCAAAATCCTCTAGGTTTATATGAACATCCACGCGGTCATGGCCGAAATCAGATTATTATTCCAAAGTACAAGGTGCTTTAAGAAAATTTGATTGATCTGTCTTTTTTGGGAACATTTTGGAAAAAAAACTAGAGTACCTGCGAGTTAATTCCTGCCGGTCAGAAAGGCTTGTTAATGAAGACTTGCTAGCAGTTTTCACTGCTCTGTGCCTTAAATTGCAGGTAGACGGTACAGTTTTTACATGTTTCCATTTTTGTTATACGACTGCAAAAAATTTGAGCTCTGTGGTGCTGTTCCGTCATCGTTGTCGTCCTTAGACACTTTTGTTTTTGGCCAATAACTTGAGTTCCAGTTGATCAATTATGAAATTTTAACAAAATATTCCTTGGCACAAAAAGAAGGCTTTTGATTGGTTTTGGATATTGTAGCCCCTCCCGTTTTTGATCCTAAGGCTATGACATTGAAATTTGTTTGATTTTAATTTTTTGAAAATATTGGAAAAAACTAGAGTACCTGCGAGTTAATTCCTGCCGGTCAGTAAGGCTCGCTATTGAACACTTGCTAGCAGTTTTCACTGCTCTGTGCCTTAAATTGCAGGTAGACGGTACAGTTTTTACATGTTTCCATTTTTGTTGTATTAGATTTATTTTTGTCTCGCTTTGTTTGTTACAATATATAGTCTACCTCTTTCAATTTCTCTTGTTTTATTTGTAAAAATCATTTTTTTCCCTGTTGATCACCCAGATTTTTCATTTAATATTTTTTTTTATAAAATTTATTTTCCTTTCATGCCTTTCAAATATTAAACTTTTTAGAATCTTAGATCACAAAACCTTACTCAAAGACCTTTCAGTATTTTTCATTGATAATCGTTGGTATGTCTTTTATTTGAAATCATTTGTTTTAATTATATCCCTGTAAGTTTTTTAACAACATCCATATTTCTGTTAACTGTTTCTTTTCATTTTTTCACAGTTAAGGAAAAATGGACAAGTATTTACTGTTAATGTACAATGGCTCAAACAAAAGAATACTTATTCAGGAGATGAAAGTTCAAAACATTATGAGAATTATCCAAGAAAGATTTGGAATAACTAACCCAAAAGCTAAATATTTTGACAATATTGTTGATGACTGGGTAGACCTAGACAATGATGCAGAAGATTTTATAAAGGACATGAAAGTGGTGAAAATCAAAATAAATGAAGCATATGAAGAGCAATTATCCTGTAAAATTGGTGATCAGATACCAACAACACCTGCAAGACCATCTGCTTCAGAACATCAGCAGACATCACAAGATGAAGAACCACTACCTAGCTTAAGTAGTCCTTCAATAAGTAGGTCACTCACACCTGGTAGACCTAACACACCTGTCGGCTCACCTGTTTCAAGACCTTTAACACCAATTGATAGACCAAGCACTCCTGCTGATAATCAACAAACTCATGTAGAGAGGGTAGCAACACCATCATCTAGTACCAGTAGTAGTCAGACAGCTAGGTATAAATATGAAAATGTATTTAAATGTAAATACTTGGGCCTTGGGTCTCTTTATATAGGAATCATGATCCAATATGGGACTTAGTTCAGCTTTCTCTTTCAACCAAAACAAATTATTTTTTGTTCATTCAGATAATAATGAATTGTTTTTATTATTGTAATGTATCTACATGTATTTTTATGTGTCATGTGATCCTTTCATCTTGAAATTTAAAAACCAATACTAAAACGGATAATTTATGTAATAATAATTCTGTATACAAATTTCTTACATCCGTTTATTTCACCAATGTTTCGGATATAATGCCCGTGGATGAAGGTTTTATAGGGTGATTAACACACACGGTGAAAAAATTATCACCCTTGACATTGTTTCAGGTGATAATTTTATCTCGTGTATTAAGCTATCACTATCCCTTCATTCAATTGCAAGGGCATGATGTTAATATTAGATAGAGAGAGTCAAATTTTATCGAAATGAAAAGCAGCATTCACAAATAAGAGGGCCCGGAACCCAATTATCCAAAAAAGCCTTTTAATTTTAAATTTTAAAACATAAAAGGGGGACCCGAGGACCGGGCCCACTGGATTCGCCTTTGGATTTTTTTTTCAAATACTAAGACCTTGCCTCCCCGAGCAAAATATGAATGTTCTTGTACATATTCCCAAATTGATATCCAGATGGTTAACAAGACTTTAATAATGCTACATAAATAAGAAGACGAAACGATTGTATTTATTCTATTTTTGTCAGATTTAATTGTAATTTAATTTAATGATAAAGATAATGATTTTATAAATGTCTTTCTTACAGTAAATCCTGGCCTAGGATGTACAAAATACCAAAGGAGAACATAGCTAGAGGTGTTATTGACAAAATTGAAAGAAAGGAGAAATTAACAACTGGGGAAAGGCGAAACCTTTTGGAAGCAATATACTCAAATGTAACCAAACATGCTGGAGGAATGTAAGTTTAGTCTGGAACACTTAGATGGAATATAATCAATACATTTTTACCAGAAATCACGTACTTTTTCTTAATCATGCTATTTATTTTTTTAACTTGTACCAACAAAATACTTTTTTTTCGAAATTAGCATTATTTTTTGGGACAGAAAGCCCCCTTCAGAATTTTATTTTTCATCATTTTGCTGCCAAAATATTTTTTTCACTTAAAATCAAAATCAAAATATTTTTTAAAACCATAGCCCTCCCCCTCCCCTTCAAGTTAAATGACCCATCCCTAGATATTACAATCTGGGTTTATCGTACTAAGTGTTCAGCTGTTCTTATGATCAGCGTATTTTTAAACTTCTTTTTGTTTAGTTGGAGAAGTTCAAGAAATTTATGTACTGGGAAATTATTAAATTAATATTTCTAATATGACATCCTTCAGTCGCTTTGTACTTAAATCCGTGGTAAAAATAATATTTACCTTTGGGTAACGTCATAAACAAATGACGAAGCTTTCAATAACATCATAGATAATAGTGCGTCAGTTTTTGCTACATCACTGACCAAGTGACGGTGTAAAATGGTACTTCATTCATGTATACTAGGACAAAACCTTGTGAGTATCCTGTTTTAATCTAAATAATTAACAGTGACCATATATTTATACTATTTTTACCACAGGTTTGCACTTTATTGTGATATTTTACCCCTTGTTGGTGGCTCGGGGTAAAATATTCACCATAAAGTACCAGTCCTTGGTAAAAATAATGTAAATATATAATTACTGCGAACTATTTTTTTAATAGATAGCGATGTTTTTATAGCTTCTTGGTGATGTAACTGTGGTACTGTCACCAGTGAAATAAAATACTACATGAAGTATTCTTATTCATTTCTTGAGTCATAATACTGTCCTAAACTTTGTTGTTAAGTATATGCTTTGCACCTTTTCCAGAAAACCTAAATGTGCAATAAAACCAGATCTGAAGTCTTGGTATATTGTAAAAAAAATAACAATCAATTCACAGCTGAGAATATCTATAATAACAACACTCATGTCAGGGGATTAAACTCATGACAGAACTATTTTCATAATTCAGAATTGTTAACAAATGCTGCAATTTTTTATGCCCCCAGATCGAGCATTGTCCTCAATCTAGGTAAATACAGAAAGGAAATTTCAGGTGTATTATAAAATATAAATATAAATATCTTCAATTCTTTTCATCAGGTATCCCACATCAGAGATGTATGAAGATATCGTCGATGGCTTAATAAGGGAATTTCCCCAACTACTGTCTTATGGAGGACTACCATCTGCATCTGCTAGGGTAAGTCTATAATAATTTTAAATGACTAGTCATGTCTAACTGTTTTTATTATAAGATAAGGGAATGTGTACATGTATAATTTCTTGGGGTAATTTTTAATAAAGAAAAATGATATGCCTATTAAACCTATCTAAATGGATTAGATCCCCTGGAAATATATATATTTAATGCTTTATGCAGCTTACAGGATGGTCCAGACTTGCCTACCCTTATGATTTTGGCGTAAGGCTTACTATTTCGAAGTCATCTTACACTCTTATGATGGTGTACCATTTCCTTACAATTTGGTCAATTTGCGGTATTCCCAGAAAATTTTCAGTTCCGGTCCGTCATTTCATTACGGTTCCGTAAATTATTGTTCAAATCAGCATTTCCGGTAATAAAAAAAAATGTAATAACGATCTTCAAATCAAGAATTCTATGTTTCCATCTGAGGAAAAAAGTATTCTTGGCGGGAGTATTGTGTGACTACATAATTTGCCTTTCACTGACCGGTGTATTTGTTGTGTTGAAACACGTTTTTTTCATTAAAAATTGCCTTACTATTTTTCATCTCAGATTACGATTTTTGATAAAGTAACTTACTACTTTTGACCAAGAGGGGTAGGCAAGTCTGGATGGTCACTCTTTAGGTTTTTGAAACTGTCTCTAACTTTTGGATTCTCTTATTTTATCCACAAGGATGCATTAGAAAATTTTGCACACTGACCCCCACTTTTCTTTTCAAAATATGTTTGTATACATCTTCAATAAACTTTTTACAAATAGTGATGAAATTGTTGATATATCTTCATTGTCTTTCAAAGGTCAGTTTTCTTAATGTAAAGTAAATGAAAAATCTAGAGAAGTTCGGTTTCCTGCCAAAATTTCAGGCACTTAAATATCAAAAACCAGTACGCTGACCTATCTTTTTTTTTGTTGCTTAAAATGAATTATGATCAATGTTCTAATAAATAAAGATACTTATTTCAAAACCTTGATGATATGAACTTGAGGAGTGACCATCCTTAAGCAGGTTTTTAATCTATGACAGTTCAGAATATATACATTATTGACACAAAGTAATCTCGAAGAATGTTTGATTTATACAGTTACACTATACTTCAGCTAACTTTATAGTTAGTTTGGTATTTAGTTATTAGTCATTCCCATATAACTCAAGTAATTACTAAAAATATTTGCTTGCAGTGAGACACATAATGACCAGATATCTATCATTTCACTTATTTTGTCATAGTTAATTTTGTGCAACCTCAACACTGTTGATTAAAATTCTTTGTTTTATTTGTTAGATGTTTTCTTTAATGACTGTCAAATATAAAATTTGTCTTTCTTTTTCAGGCCTATTGGAAAGACAAAATTATCTATAAGTTTGGAAATTCAAGAAAGAGCCTGGACAAGTGTCATCCAGATGTTTTAAAAAAAAAGAAAAAATCAACCCTACAAAATGAGAAGAAGGATAACACACCAGTCATGTATATTGGGGGCTTGGCAGATATTTGCCAGAACCCCTAGAAAGTGAAGATGACAGCTCTTTAGATTTACATATTCAGTCAATGAAAAGGGAGTTCAGAAAGACAAAGGCAGATGTGAATATAGAAAACATCAATACTAAAATGAATCTAACCTACCCAAAAAGACGAGAAATGATAGTAGTTGAGAGGAAATCATTGCAGGAAATAATAGATACATTTCCATGGTTACAGTCTTACCAAGAGGTAATTAAGCTGCTATAGGTTAAAAGCCGTAAATTAATGTTTTAGTTATGGTGTAACAATACTATTTTCTGTGTACAAGAAAGTAATTTGATGAAGTTTTATTTTTATTCTGTCTCTTGGGTATGCTACTTTTGTCTTTTTATGTTTTACCATATGAACTCGTATTGTAAGAGGCATGTTATGTTGACTTTGCCAAGATTTTTTTCAGGCCAAATGCAACTTTATTATTTTATATACAAAATACTTATAAGAAACACTGTAGTATTTTAACTACAACAAACCATGTTACAAAGAGCATAGTCAAATATAGGAACGAGGATATTTGTAGTGATAGCCTTTGGGATGTTTAATATTTCTACAATTCTTTTAAAACAGACATATCTTATGGTATCCTTTTTTCATTGTGGCATGTAAATGTGTTTTTCGGCCATTGTAGTTGTTTCCTGATATCATTTTTATGCTACATATCTTATGGTATAATATTTTAATTTATAGATTCTGAAGGAATTTGAAAGAATGCAGCCAAACACAACCACCCCTGATTTAGAGCTCCTCCTCACTAATAATATTAATAAATATAGAAAGGCAGTTGTGAACCTTTTAAATCCGAAGAAGAAGAATGAGTTTCTCCAAGAGGTGGAAACTACAATAAATTATTATCACACAGAAGGACAAAGGAATTGTAAGATATTTTTAGTTATATTTATATTAATATGGAAAAATAACCGAGGATAAAGTCGTATTGTATATTTCCATTATTGGCTATCATTCAGCATTATGTTATTTCAACACAAGATTTTGAGAGGAAAAATTTTCCATGACCTGATTGGGTCTTTCTATAGTTCAAGAAAAAAGAAGAAATATGAATTAAAAATATCAAAAATTAAAATGGACTTTATTGCAATAGGAAATGCCAGGAAGTGTAATTAAAATATAAGCCATATAAAAAGCAATTCTAGTGTAACAGGAATAGAAAAGTAATGTACAAAAATCAAAACAAAATACTCTGGCATTTAAATTTACATAGCATGTTTTACAAAATTTACATTGGATTGAGCTGAATAGTGTTAGTTTGTCGAGTGCATCAAGTTGTTTTCATTACTTTAAAGGTTGAAACTGTATGAAGTAGTTTCCATTAGTTGTGATCCATACTTTTCACAAAGGTACAATGCAACATGCCTACAACTTTTTATGTGGAGTTTTAACATTTCATTCATTTTTATTTCAGATGGATATGATGTTCTATTGATGGGAGGTCTTCCTCTTCTCTTTAAAGAAAAGCCGGAGAAATTACTACTTTTTAAAGAGGATAACACAACTCCCATGTATATTTTGGTAAATGACAAATTACTGTCAATGGAGGAAAAGGCCTTCTTTGTGTACACAGATGGTGTCAAGTTATGCGAATGTGAAACATTATTTCAGGCTTATACAGCACTCTATGCATCATTTTACATTTTTAATTTAGTCTATCCAAAGTGTTGGGAAAAGACCCTGACTTTTGTTCAGAATGTACTTGTGGGAATTAAAGACAATGAAGGAAATTTAAATTTGGACAAAAGAATTTTGACCGTCTTGTCAGCCATTAATGAACAACTTTAATTTTATTACCCTAGAAAAAATGCATTATAAATCTCATATTGTTTTGAACAATTTTTGTTATTTATTTGTCTTGGCCTTAACAAATTTAGAATCCTAGACATTCAAATTATTAATTACAAAGGAGATTATTTACAAATAAAAGAAGAGGGATGGAAATGAACTGGTAAAGACTTGATAAATTTCATACTTGTTTGATTTATTCTATTTTTTCCATTTTTCCATTTTCTCATTTCAAAAAGGGGGGGGGGAGGTCCAATGAGAAGTGAAAGAAAATTTAGCCGAATAGAGCCAGGCGTGAAATTTTTTCAGGGTATTTTTTAGATTGGACCAATGTTTGTTAATGAATAAATAATGCCTTATGAATTTCAAAGTTGTAGTTCATTTGAAATACCTAACATGTTAGATCCAGTATTGTATATATTTGTATTTTGTGCTATTAAGTAATTTTTTGTTATCAAAATGTAAACAACCAGAATAGCAATTGTTTGATTATCAACAGAACATGTAGTTAATAGATAATTTCTGAGTTGTTAATGATCTTAATCGTTATGTATGTAAAGATTTTTTTATTTCATTTATTATTTTGATATAGCATGTGATATTTGATGTATTTAGCTTTAACTTGACTTTAGTTCAGGCATTATTTTATATTTTTCGATTGTTCAATTCATTCAGTTTACTTTTGTAAATTTTTATGCCCCCGCTGTTAGGCGACGGGGGCATAAAGTTTTACCCTTTTCCGTACATCCGTCCGTCCTCACATACGTCCGAAAATTTTCGTCAGGGATTTCTCAGCTTGTGTATGCAGTAATGATTTTTTATAATTGGTCTGAAGCTTGAGTATGATGAGTTGTAACGTGTCTCCCCTTTCCAAGTCTGTAACTCATCTACTTCCTGTTTGACGACAACTTTGAATTTTTCCCATTATAGCCATATATTGAAATTTTTCGTCAAGGATTTCTCAGCTTGTGTATGCATTAATGATTTGATATTTGGTCTGAAGCTTTAGTATGATGAGTTGTACCGTGTCTCCCCTTTTCAAATACCTTGTCTCCCCTTCTCAGGTCTGTCACTCATCTACTTCCTGGTTGCCGATATCTATATTGGGGGGGGGGGGGGCATCTGTGTCCCATGGACACATTTTCTTTTTATGCCCCGCCGTTAGGCGAAGGGGGCATTAAGTTTTACCCTTGTCCGTATGTCTGTATGTACGTATGTCCGAAATTTTTCGTCAAGGATTTCTCAGCTTGTGTCTGCAGTAATGATTTGATATTTGGTGTGAAGCTTTAGTATGGTGAGTTGTACCGTGTCTCCCCTTTTCAAGTCCATAACTCATCTACTTCCTGTTTGACGACAACTTTGTTTTTTTCCCATTGTAGCCATATATTGAAATGTTTCGTCAAGGATTTCTCAGCTTGTGTATGCAGGAATGATTTGATATTTGGTATGAAGCTTTGGTATGATGAGTTGTACCGTGTCTCCCCTTCTCAGGTCTGTCACTCATCTACATCTACTTAATTTTTGCCGATATCTGTATGGCGGGGGCATCTGTGTCCCATGGACACATTTTCTTTTATTATACCATTTTTTACTGCGCGAGGAGATGTACTGTTTGCAAGTCCAGAACTTCTTGGTTGCATTTTTCTCAGCAACCTTTTATCTATCAATTTGATATTTTTTGTGATGCTTCAGTGAGGTGATAAATTTCTCTTCCCAGGTCTCCTAACTACTTCATGTTCTCCAATATCTTCAATTATTTAACAGTTTAATCTGTTTCTCATCCAATATTTGGATTAAAATTTATACAGTAGCTTTAACTCAATGATACTTGAAAGGAGTTCGAATATGATTCTTTAAAAACTGTGAAAACTTACAAAATATACATGAAATTGCTCTAGCAGATTTATTTCTTATCTGATTAGGATAATAAATACAGTACTGGTTACTGAATGATACTTCAAAGGAGTTCAAAGATGAGTCCTAAGGGAATATTTTTGTAGGAATTATGCCCCTTTAATACACAAAATTTCCCTGTAAGCAACTTAGTTAATTTAGTTCATTTATTTCTCACCTGATTTAGATAAAACTTTACAGTTTCAGTATCTCAACGGAGTTCTAACATTATAGCCATTTATACAAATTTCTTCACAATTTTTTTTGGCTTCTGCATTTATTAATGAATAGATATTTTTTCTCAGTCTGTTGTAAGATGTTGTACCATGCCTCCCCTTTCCAGATTTGTCCTTTAGTTTCTTCTCTGTGTAAAAAAAAATTTTTCACATGCAAGTTTGGCTTGCAGTTATAGTGTATGAATTAAAATTTGTTCTGAGGCTTAAGTTTGTCATTTAAAACAGAAACTTGTTGTGGTATGTATAAAATTTTCATAACATATTTCTCAGTTTACTTTATGTACATGATGTAATATTTTAATATCAGGTCTGATGATCTGCACTGATGAGACATAAGTTGTCGAAATGCGCATATGCAGAATTTAAAATTCACAGTAATTTCGGTATTTAGTCATTAGTATGGGAAATTGTTCCATGCCTCGCAGATTTGTTATTATTTACTTAACTGATCTTTTTCCTCATTAAATTCAGTTTTGAAATCCCCCCACACCCTTTTTGTATATTTATCTTCATTGACTTTTTATATTTATTTTCAGTCACAATTTACTATTTTGTCTCAATATTTGTCATATCTTGTAATGTACATAGCATACTTTCTGTTGAAAAAATTTTTGGCCTTACGTACTGGCCATAAATAATTATGACATATTCCACTATGAAAGTGGATATTACATGTTGTATATACATGTATATTAGTTTATCAGGCTGTTTCAAGTGAGAACTGCCTGAAATTGTTGAACAGCAATATATTTTCATCAAAGTTTTTTCTTTTAGCTTACCATAGTAATCTTTCATACATAATTTTTACTATTGTATTTGTCTAATGGCCCTAAATCTGTACCTATGTGTATTTTATAATGAATTATGTCACTTTTCTAATAAATATGACTACTCACAAAAAATAAAAGCAGCCAGGAGCTAGTCACCAAACTTGAAGTTTGTGTTGGTTATTTTTGTAATTAGGCTGTCCCGAGTTCCTATCATTGTGTACGTTTGTCTTTTGTCTTATACCTGTTTTTCTGTTCTGTAGTTCCCTTGCAAATTGTTGCATGTAATTATAATTTTCGGCCATTGTCGGTGTTTCCTGTTATCCATTTTTTACCATTTATATGTATTAGTATATGTGAATTTTTAATGAGACAAAACAATGCAGTGAAGATTCTTATTTGTTGGTGTCCATTGAAAAATGTTTCAAGATAGTATAATACTGAGGAACTTGACTAGATACTTAATATGTTAACAGCTGATATCAAAGTTGTTTTGACATGGCCATTTCTTAAGTCCTCAACAATGATGATACACATGTACCAATTGACTTTGATTAAAATTTTTAAGAAAGAGTTGCAAATAGCACCTGCAAAGTTGGTAACTGGTATGACTTTGTGAGGAACTTCAAAATATGTGATTGTGTGCTTGCAAGGGTTCAAAAGTACAAAAATACCAAAGTTGCATCATGAATTCATGAATCATCAATTCAGACATTTTGCAATTAACAGAACTTTAAAACAAAAATTGTATGACAGAAAGAAGAGTACAGAAAGTAACTTTACTATGTACATAGTTGTTTTCACAAGTCTGTCAGTAAATTTTACCCAAATCTTGGTAAATTAGAATACAGTTTACTAGCTTGAAAGAACATATTTTACTAATCCCTTAGTGTATACCTTAGTGTAAATAGTAAAAACTACTAGTTATATGTAGGTTACTTTACCAGGTAGCAAGTAAAATTCATTAGGCAAATCTAGTATGATACACTAGTAAATCTAGTAATTATTACTAACTATCAAATGTCATATCACTTTTTGTCTAGTAGAAATTACTTCAAGGATAGTGATTAACAGGACAGTAAAAATTACTAGTTCATCTAGTCAATGTTACTAGTTGTTTCTTTCAGTGAAGTCCACATAATTATCTGACAAGTCGACATAATCATCTGACAATTCC
>MJUU01022443.1:46646-71559 GCA_002080025.1 Modiolus philippinarum | reverse complement strand
TCATTGATGTCCTTGAACTTCTGCAGATCGAATGCAGAAATACGGGATCGGATACCGGAAATGAAACTGAATTTCCGTTTTAAATCGTAATAAAAAATGTACGATTGGTTTACATTGTAGCAGTCTTGCAGATTATTCACATGGAATTATATTCTGTTCATGTATCTTGTATCTTGTAGTAAATATCTTCTGGCAATCAAGGCACACCTCCTCTTCGGAGTAAATACGTCAACACTTTTAAAACCATAAAATCTTAAGTTCCACCATCCAGAATGTTTAACGTTTTTACATCATGCGTAAAATTATAAAACTATATACACTGTACAGTTCGGCATAAAAAGTATATCACTTCAACTTTGTATATATATATATATCTTAAATCTCACTCTACTGAAAATATAAAATACTACTGAGACTGCAAGTCCTGTTATAATCTAAAATATCTTAAAGGATAATATATTGGGGCTAGGCCTTGTCGAAATAAGCACACACAGTTAGTAGTCAGCATTATAAGCACTAAGCACAGTTGACAGAATTAAGCAGTCTATATCTTTGACTATGAAGTTGATAACATAAATTTCTAAACAGAGGTTCCAGTGACTTTAAAATGTCATTGACCATTATTTTTTTAGTTGCATAATGGAATGGATTCATTAGTAGTTGTAGCAAACTCACATCAGTGCAGATGGAATATTTAGCAAAGACTATACTACATTCTCTAATCACACAAGTTAATAGCCTGTTACGAATAGATTGAAGTTCTATACATGATAGTAGAAAATGTTCTAGCGTTTCTTCACTACAGTTACACAGCAAGCAGGTAGTGGGTTCCTTCAAGTTCTTATATTTAGCTCTATGTTGTTGCAATATATACGTTCCTGTTGCAATCCTCAGACGAATTTGGAGCTGCGCCACTTCTCGTGCATTTACAATGTAGGTTCTGGCAATAGGATGACAGGATCCGAATTCTTTGTCACCGTTCAGAAACTTAAGTGTCTTGTACGAAGAGCTTTTATCAGATATAATTGTAGCCCAATAACTAATTATTTTCCTTCTGATAATTGATTTCCACTCTTAATTTTTACAGTGATTTGAATAGGTATTCATATGGATTACCAATTTGGTAAATAACGAATAATTTTCTGATTTCGATGAACCAACTGTTACTCTTTCTTTTCTTCAAAAATAGTTGTCGTTCTGCAATTTTTCATTCTGTAGAGTTGTTACCAGATCTACAGATATGTCCAAAGATATTAATAGCTCTTTTATGAATTTCAGCTTCTGCAGGCAATAAGCCAGATAAAATGTAAACTGCAGGTTCCGCAGTCTTAGTTGGTAACGAGAGTACTTGCTTAATCATCTTTTTATATTGGCGTTCAAGAATTTCAAAGGACTTTCCAGTTGGTATGAATGTTTCCAAACCATAGAACATAACAGGAATTATATATTGTTCTCAAGATACCTATAGCTGTAGTAGGATCTATACCATTTTCGCCATGTAGACCTGTGACCATGAGACTATATAAGGCTCTTCTAGATTTTTTCTAATTTGGAGTTTTTAGAGTCTCGAAATATTCCAATATGTTGTGCTTTTTCACCTTTTTCATGGGTTTTCCGTTCAGATACCATAATTCGCTATCAAAACTGTTAACAGTAAATGTTTTAACCGGTAAGATGACAGATTTAGCAGGTGGGAGTGTATATGCTTCTCTAGAGCTGTAATCTGAGGCAATGTTTATCATAGCTTGCAGGTCTAAGGTATTACCACTGGCTAAAGCTATATCGTCTGCACAGATGTGGCACATCAATTTATATAACCAATTTTACTGCCTAAATTAGACTCTTGTATTACATGTAAGTCCAGTAGTTGGTTAATGTACACCTTGTATAGATCAGCACTCAACGTACCACCCTGCCTTACTAACTGTTCAATGTGAAACTCTTCAGGTAATTGTCCCTTCAATCCAATTTTGGTTACAGCATTTTTGTACAGACTGTCTATCATTAAAATTGACTGATTTGACATGCCATAGTGAAGTAGTTTTCTTATGAGATTGGTGTGTCGTACAACGTCAAATGCAGCTTTGGCACAGCTTTGGCATCAAGCATACCAATAACAGTTGGTAGTTTTTTATCTTTATTTTCTCTCTCAAATTCTTCCAATATTAAAGATGCTATGAGCGGGGTGGAATTAACAGTAAAACCCCTTTGTGGCGGATTTTGTATCGCCATTATATTGTCCTCTATTCTGAATTTTAATATGGCTTCTACAATTTTAGACAGAGTTGGTGTTATAGTTATTCCTCGATAATTCTTAGCAACTGTTGCAAGTCCCTTATTTTTATATACAGGAGTCAAAGTTCCAATTTTAAGTGATATTGGCGCCATTTTGTTGAAGATTTAATGAACCGGAAGTCCGTATTGGGCCTGGTCGTATTGGCCCAGTAAACCCGTATTGGGCCAGTAAAGTAAGTGAGAACCGAACCGTCAATCCAAAAGCGAACAATCCAAGGACAATGGCAACATCAGAAACAAAAAGGGGGAAAAAACAGAGACACAACATGGGTACGACACAGAAAAGAAAAATGAAGACACACACACAAAAAGATGAACAACACGGACCCAATAAAAAACCATGGGTGAGATCAGGTGCACCGATAGAGTTAGCATCTCCTGCTTCTTATAAGACACCCGCCGTGTTGAATCCGGTAGTAAAGTTAAATCCGGTAGAGGAAACAACAATAAAGCTTTAAAGGGAAAGATCTGTGGTCATGTGGGAAACAGATATCCCATAGCGGTCCACAAGATGGTGATGTCGACCGTAAAACTTCTTGAGGGATGACTTCAAGTTTTGGGTAACATACCCTTGTTGAAGTAGCCTATTTATGAGCAACCGGGCTCTATCAAGGAAGTCACTGCATCGAACACAGGCTCTTGAATAGCGAATGAGCTGGGAGATGTAAACTCCATATGCCGGGGCTGTTGGGATGTTGCTACAAAGAAAAGGGAAGTTTACTCTTGGAAAGGTGAAGTCATCGCGTTTGTCGTACAGCTTAGCTTGAAGTCTCCCTCTGTTGTCAATTTCAAGGTGAAGGTCAAGGAACGAGTCTGATGTAGAAGTTTCTGTGGTATCCTTAATTTCGAGCTCTTTTGGATAGATCAAATGAAGAAAATCACCAAAGCGAGCGTTTAGCGACAAAATATCATCTATATAACGGAAGCTAAAATTGAAGGATTGTGCCAGTTTTTATCTTTATTTTGAAGAAGCCCTTCGATGAATTCAGCTTCATAGAGTAAATCCATATTGAGCCAGTAAATCCGTATTGGGCCTGTTTGGCCGTATTCGTCCAGTAAACCTATCTATATTTGCTCTAATCATTTTGTATTGCATAGACAATTTTAATCTTATTTCACATAACTACATGTATTTAATAACAGATTATATATACAGTGAACAAACTAGAATAAAATGCTTTTTAATATATACATATATTTATATTTCCCCATTTGATGTCGAAAATGCATGATTTGCAAATCCAAGCTAAAATTTTTGTTTAGACCAAAATCTTCAGTAAAAATAGTTCGAAATATGAAAAAGAAAGGAAATGGGGTAAATGTCAAGGAGACAACATCCCACATACAGGTTAAAACGACCAAAAACAGAGCATCTAGGGGTCACCGTACGGTCTTCAACTCAGTGAGGAACCTAACACCATATAGCAAGGCCTAAATGGTCCCAAAAAGGTAAAAAAGTGAATAAATCAATGGAAACAAACCACATCAAATAATCCAACTATCAAGAAACTAAAGTTTTATAAGAAAACAAGGACAAGCCAATGACCAACATATTCCTGATTTGGGACAGGCGCAAAAATTGCGGTGGGGTTAAACTCGTTTTCTTGGATCCAAGCCCTCCCCCTATATGTGGTGAATGGCTAAAAATAGATACATTTTGTATTTATATAAAATTTACATAAAAATGTATTTTTGTAAGTACATGTGACATTGACCTCCTTTCCTAAACCTAATGCATTCGTTTATGTTAGTTTCATTTCATGCAAATCGATGACGGCGTTCTGATTTTATACTCCTTATAGTAAATTAAGCCAAAATTTCCAATTACTTTGTCAATGAGTAAATGAGACCATGACCTATAACCTTTTGACAAAAAAAAAAANAAAAAAAACAAAGGATGTCTTCCATACTTCTTCAAATTAATTACGGATTTCTGAAGTTAGCCTTGATTTTCAATTTCTTTACATGTGACAATGACAATATAATAATCTTCCCATTAATTTTGTGTAATTATTTGTAAAGATGATCTTTGACCGTATGAGCGGAAATCCAATAGGTTTCTTCCTTAACAATTAATGCTTTAAATTGTGTATGTTTCTTTCAAACTCATATAGCCCTTCTATAGTTCTTCTACGAAAACCAATTTTTGGCCTAATTTTTTGTTTTCTGCAAGTAGTTGTGAAAATGACCTTTGATATTCTGAGCCCAAAATAAATAGGGATGTCTTAATTCTAGTGCTCCCACCTATGTAAATTTTACTAAAATCCAAAAAGCTATTCTACCGGTATTATAATTATATTCTACGGAAGACATTTTGGACCAAATTTTTACTTTTTTTTAGTAGTTATGACTTTGAGCTTTGTTCTGCTGAGCTCATTCAAATCCATATTTCCATTTTAAAGTTAGGCCTAGCAACAAATTGTTGGACAATTTTTTTATTTTTGTGAGTATTTGTGACCTTGACCTTTGACCTACTGAGCTCTAAATCAATATGTGTCTGCCTTACTGGTCTCATTATCAATTCATTCATTGCGTTCTAAAGTTATGATTCGAAAGCAAAATAATCTGTTGTTTATGCACAAAATCACAATTTGCTGAACTGTGGCATATCATTCATTTTTTTTTAACTTAACAAACCGGAAGCGAAAAAAATTCATCATAAATAAAAAAAAAAACTGAGCCGAATTACAGCCCTACTATTCCAGTATATCTGCTTTGGAATAGGACAGGTACGTGTAATACGTGACTGCATATTAAATTGTCTGCCATAATACCATGGATTTTAAATGGCCTTGTCTCGGGGTTAGCACATGGCATTATCCAATCAGCTACCTTTCAGATTTTTCAAAAACATAAATGTCGCATTGACCATGTGACGGGTGCTGTTAACAGAGCAGAACATGTTTACCCGTGTGGAGGACCTGATGTCACTCTCAATTTGATGGGAGTTCACACTGTGAGTGCCTAGGTTTTTTAATGTTGTGTATTTTTATTTCTGTTCTTTGTGGCTTTCTAGTGTCATTGTTTTCTGTGTTCTCGGTTTTGCAGTGTCTTTTTGACTTCGATTTTTGTAAAAACCTCTTCTTTGTTCCTTCGGTAATTTACTGCCTTTGTTTCATAAATCTGCTAACTAGAAATAAGCATGTCTTCGGAGAAAATTCCGCCGTGCGCGGTCCCGGCTTATGAATAGGCCCGCAGCATCCTCTGAGCTTGGAGTACGAGTCTTCCTAACAGAGGACCCCGAGGGAACCCCGGGATATAGAAATAGGACCTTATATCTCCGGCTTGCGGGGTGTGACCCCTCCTAAACGGGGCTGACCCCGAGGGTCCCGGGATATAGAAATAGGACCCATTCCGTGCTTGTGCGGGATTAATAAATACACAACCCATCTTTCGGATGGCGATGTAAAATCAGGTCCACGTGTTGGAAGAAATGCCACGCTTCCTGCACGTTAAAGATCCCTTGTAGCAAGCTTTTTTTGAGTGGTCCGTAGGTGATCGGCTACAAGGCTAAATTCTCCACCCATCTCGATTTCACCCTACTTTTCCAGTGGCAGTCAGAATTTCCCGTCCCATGACCCTTTCCATACCCCAAAGTGATTATTTATTAACAAACTTGTTCTCATCTTGATATAGCTGAAATATTGCTGAGTAGACGTTAAACAATATTCAATCAATCAATCAATCAATCGGAGAAAATTCTTTGAAAAAACATATCCATGATATATTGTCGATTGCTTTTTCTTAAATTTCTCGGAAGCACAAGGAAATATACGAATTCTAAAGCCAAACGTCCTCGGGTGGGGGGGTATCTAATTCTTAAACGCTCTCAAGTAAACTTTGGGTAATTAAGATCATTCATAAAACTTTAAAGAGCACGTTGATGATAAATGAATAACCTAGATCCAGCCCTTAATGGTATTTGGATTCGGTTCTTGCCTATACTAACGAATTAAAACATTCATCACCGAATTGCTGATACTAGTAATTCATTACAAAACAGCTGTTTTTAATTGGCCGGAGGCCATCAAATTCTAAATGTTAACATTAAATTAATAACTGTAGACTGACATTCGGACATCGGAGGGTATTACATGTAATACATGTATTTACAGCTAGAAAACGATCGAATTTTAATACAGTGCTTTATATGACGCTGGTATTTGGAATTATTGTTGCAATAACCGTATTAAAAACATTATATATGTTGTGTACATGTATTATTTTGTACAAGTTATTACTTGTATGAAAATATTGTACAAGTAATAACTTTTATGATGGCATCATAAAAGTTATAACCTGTACGATTTGGATTGTACAAGTAATTACTCGTACAATTGCCTTAACAAAAATAGCAATAATTTGTACAAGGACATATATTCATAGTTCCTGTTTGAATTTTGATCTCCTACTTTTCTGATAAAAGAAACTAATATTGTTCTTTGGAAAGGGTGAACAACGATAAAAAATTACTAGCCTTGCATGGAGTCCTAAAGCGGAAAGAGGAGGAAAATACATACTGTTTGCTTATCTGTTTTGAAAGTTTTCGTATGCTTAAAATTATTGAACACATTGTCGCTTTCCTGCCGTTAGAACGACACAGTCATAAACCTAAGGAATGTCTTTCTCATGCAAGACTTTTTCCGTAACTGCTTTAGTATTACTTTAAGGTCCTTTTTCCCGGGGTTTACAGGATTTTTCTCTCTCATCCATCCACCTTCGGTTAACTTTGAAAAAAAGTTTTAATATTTTTGGACAATAACATTATCGATAAAAAAAGACAAGTCAATTCCGATTTTTATCGTGACCGGTTATTGTGTCCAGCAGTAATTGGCCGTGAATGATGAAAAATCTGCAAAATTTATGGTTTCCTTGTTACTTATAATTTTAACATTTTGAGACAAGATAAATATCTATAAAATATGCAACAAGTTCCTTTTTCTCAGTGACTGAATTTGCATTGTCTCAGGATTATGAACAATCTGTCAATTTGATGGTTTCTGGAACTTTTTTGTTTTGGAGAAAATAATTAATATTTTAGAACAATGCTTCAAACCACCAAAAATAGGTCATAAACGATTTCACCGTCATTGCAATTATTGATAGTCACGAATTTTACTTAAAGGAATTCAAGGATTTAAAGTTGTTTGGCAGATTTCCAAAATATAAGTGGTTCTTGAGACTTTCAGGAAATTTACCAAAGTAAGTGAGAACCGAACTGTCATTCTAAAACGAACAATCCAAGGACAATGGCTACATCAGAAAAACAGAAATAATATGAGCATCCCAAATTTAAGACATAAAATGGGCATTCCAAATTTGGAATCATATATTTTAGAAGTCTACATGTAATTAGTAAAATTGTTTGTTGTAATTAAAACAAATTCTTAGCTTATGGCTGATATGTAGAATTCCAAAAAAATGTTGGACTTCGAGACTTAGGAAATATACCAACGTTGGAATCGAAAATTTTGAAATCCAATTGGTGAAAATATTTGGAAATTGAAATCGAATATCTTTGAAATCCAATTGGTGGAATGTTTGTCCTGATCAAAGCAAATTCAAAAAGTATTGTCTCTATGTACAATTTAAAAAAAGTGGCCTAAAAGACCTTCATGAAATTTACCAAAATTGGAATCGATTGTTTTTGCAATCCAATCGCTGAAAATGTTTTTCCTATAATAAATAAAAATCTTAAAGTACGGCTGCTAGGTAGAATTACAAAAAAAATTAGTGGTCTTTGAGACTTTCATGAAATTAATCATACTTTGCAATCACATTTTAGAGTAATATTCAAAATGTTGTTTTCTACCAAACACTTACTTACATGTAAATAATAGAAAAACTGTGAGTAAAGCTCATAAAATATATACCCCCGCTCCCCCATGAAAATCAAAATTTTAAAAAGTTGGTGCACAACGGCTATGTTGACTGAACATTCTGTGAAAGTTTCATTGAATTTCACCTAGAGATCTAGGAGGAGCTGTCGCCACAAAGTGTGTACCTAGAGCGGACGGAAAGACGAACGAACGGTAAACATGATCACTATATACCGCCCGCTAAAACGGGCGGTATAATAACGAGTATATGCTTAAAAAATATGAGTCTTTGGCATTTTCAGTGAATTGACCGAAGTTAAAACCGGAATCAAAATTCTGAATGCTTATTGCAAATTTGCAGAATTTATGCAACAATTCCGCATAAAGATTTATTCCCTTGATAAAAAAATGCTGGAGGAGTTTGTGTCGTATGCTTTGTCAAAATCAATATCTCGAGGTCTCGTTTGCACCAAGACCAAAATAAAGAAAAATCCGAAAGCTTATAGCGCGTCTACAAACTATATGCAACAATTCTACACCTAAAATTTCCTCAACCCAAAAATGTAGGGTTTGAGTCACAAGATAAGTGTGACGAATAGACGGACAGACAGACGAACAATATAACATCTTCGAAAGTTTGGGGATAAAAATTATTGATTGATTGATGGAATATTGTTTAACGTCGATCCAGCAATATTTCAGCTATATATATCAAGACGAGAACAAGTTTGTCAATTAATAATTTCTTTTGGGCATGGAAAGGGTCATGGGATGGGAAATTCTCACTGCCACTGAAATTATAGTGGGAAATCGAAAAGGGTGGGGAATTTAGCCTTGTAGCCGATTACCTACGGTCACTAAAAAGAGCTTGCTACAAGGGTTTTTAACGCCTAGGAAGCATGACATTTATTCCAACTCGTGGAACTGAGTTAAAATCCAGTCAAAAAGATGGGTTTGTATTTATTCTTCCTGCATAACCACGGACATCCAGTTTTGGAGGGGTTGTATCCTACAGCCTGGAATACTGGGTCCTATTTCTTTATCCCGGGGTTCACTCGCGGTCAAACCCGTTTAAAAGGGGTCATACGCCGCAAGTCGGAGATACAAGGTCCTACAAATCCGGTAGAGAAAACAACAATCTTAAGATTGACAATTGAGTCTGATTTTAAGGAAATTTAACATCTTTAAGGACAATGTTACTATCTATGAAATACAAGTTCAATTTTTATCGTGACTGGTTTTCTTGTTATACAGTTATTTCCCTTGATATCTTCAAACGTTATAATTGCTAGATGGTAACGTAAGTTGGCTTTGAAGTAAATTTTATTGTCTTGAACATTATTACTAACCATTAAACACAGGTCAGGTTCGAATTTCATAGTAACAGGTTGTTCACGCTTTGCAGGTTTTGTCCTTGAATTATGAAAAATCTGCACATATCGTAGTTTCAGGCTGATCAATTTGAAAATGAATATGATTTCAGATATAAATGTAATTATTTGCTAGAAAACTGAAGAAGGAATAATTTAAGCGAAAAATGTATAGGTCTCTTATCTCGGTTTTGAGATATAAATGATTAAAAATTGTCCGGGTAACTATTGAGATTAGCTTGATAACTTTTTTATTTTGGGAAAGCGGTCAGTTTTAAATGTGTTATAATAATTGAACAACTTTCCAGTAAAGTGACGAATTATTAAACAACTTCCCATTTCTTATTTTCCTGGGGATCTGTAAACAGGTGTTTTGTGTTATTTCAAATAGTCCTTTGGGACACATTTCAGTATATAAATATAACGACTGCAAATAGGTTATACATTTGTGAAAATAAAAGAAAAGCAATGGTAAGTAACTATTTGTTATAGTTGTAAAAACATTTGACTCTTTAGGGGAAATATGATATATTTCATACTACACTTTGATTAAAAAAAGAAGTAAGCTCAGACGGATTGACGCATCTTGTTTCAAGACATTTGTCTTTAAAAAAACACCCCAATAGGTTCCCCTGATTGATCAATGTGTAGAAGGAATCAATGAAATTCAAATGCAAAACATATAACTAAATAAACTTATATCTTTTCAGTGCACATAACATCTTAACTTTTGGAAGACCACCAATTCAAAGATGTTTAAAAACTGGGAGAGAGCAAATTACCTGTAAAGTCTGAATTGAAAGTCGAAGATCAGCTAAGGACAGAACTTTGAATGATGTGTTCAAAGTCAGTTACCTCTTTTTGCTGGTTTTGGTAGTAATACAGTGCCTTCCTTTGTGTAAAGTTTCATCAAAGTCCTTGGTTCAAGAAAAGTCGCACTCACAAAAAATTTGGACCAGCAGACAGATTATTCCCATGTTTCCCCTTAATTTCGTTTGCAGGGCGTATAATTATGCGTACGCACGTTTAAGAAGGCATCATACCAATACTTGCATATCTTTTAAACAATATGATGTGACAAAAAGTTCCTGGACAGCACATAAATAACCTAGAAAAATATTTAGGCCAAGTAGACAATGGATGAATAAAAATTGCCCTGTATGTATTTGCACCCGCCTAGCAATTTTACAAGTACTGAACAGTCCCTATTTATATCTCAGTTTCATATTGTTGTTTTGCTAGTTTGAGCACAATGGAAATAAAAATCAAATCCTTGTAGTGATCTTGGTTTGTTTATTTGTCGTTGCAGATGTGGATTGTTAAATGTGTCTTTTTGGTTCTTTTAGTCGGAGAGACCCTAAGCTGCAGTTGCTCACGAGGTCACATTCAAGAAGGATTTTGTCGCAGTGGGGTTGGTAGGTATCCCATTTTAGTAGTTCTTTTTTTTTTGTTTATCCTTCTTTCGGTTACAATGAACATATCCAATACAGATCTCTAAGAATAGTAGACCTAACGCTTTGAACGTTGGCAGGATGTTGGTCCTATATATTTCTGCGATAATGGGTCTTTTAAGACTTTATTTTGGGAGGGCAGCAGACCGCTGTTCGTACTTTATGGTTAGTAACTAAATGGCAAAATGAGATAATGAATGTTACTATGAGGTAGGAGTGTGTGCTCTTTGTTAAAGGCCTCATGGTGACCTCAAAATGAAGAACAACAATGAAAGCGTTATTCCATTTGCTTAATCTTACCATGTATTTATAGGGATTTTGTTCCATGTACATTTACTCCATATCCCTTTATTTGTTTATTTACATTTTTTCTCAAATAACTAAATACCGAATTTACTGTGAATTTGATTTATGCATATGCATTTTGACAACTTATGTCTCTTCAGTGCAGATAAAATCTAAACGTTTGGAAGACCATAATCTCAAAAATGTTTAATAAAAACTGAGAAAGAACAAATAACCAATATTTGGTTAACAAAACGATTATTGCTCCTATAGGAAAGTTGGTAGTTATATAACATTACTCCCAAAAGGGGGTAATAACAAAATTCCCGAACAGAATTATCAAGAACCAAAACGAGGCAAAAAGACAAAGCAGGTAGAAACAACCCGAAATATTGTCTACCGCAATGGTCTTGACTTGGTACAGGCATTTTAAAAGAGATTGTGGGGTTTAACCGGTTTTAAGATGCACCAAACCTCCCCTTCCATTGCGGTAGTGTCCGGTAGCAACTCAACAGCATATGCTAAATTGTGTAGACAGGTCGTAAGACAGAGAAATGCTCGTCTCAGTACTACATGTAAGTACAAATGAGGTTGTGAAAGATCCGTTGGGTGATTAGTAAATGTCATTTTCAAACCCTTAGACAAAACCAATTCAAATCCATGATAAAAAATAACTTCTCTAACCCTCAAACAAAACCAATGTAAAAGTTTGAAAAAAAAACATTTTTCTCTTTGTAAAGATATAACAACGGCAAAAGCACAGACAAAAACTGCCTACCGCAATGGTCCTGTATTGGTTCACGCATTTCAAAAAGATATGTGGGTTTACCAGGTTTATGGCGCACCAAACCTCCCCTTCCATTGTGGTAGTGTACGGTAGCAACTCGAAGGCAATTGCTATTGAAAGGTTGTAGACAGTTAATAGAAATGATCAAGAGTTTCAAAATAACTACCGTTGAAATGGAACAATATCAAACGGTATGAAACGGTGAGAAAGCATGATTCTGCTTCACCTTTAAGGTTAATTTCTTCAGTATGTTTAATTATTCATAAGGGAAACTCCAGCTGCCAATTTCTTGTAAAGGCAGTCTCATAATTAGAAGAAATCGGATATATGTGTTTGTTTGATTGACTCTCGTGCTTTGCTTTTGGTACAGTTATTACTTGTTTTTTTATTTTATTTTACAGCATTTATCAATACAAACTTTTCATTGTGAAAGAAAAAACACAAATCATGTCTAACATAAATAGAGACAGAATGACAAAGACAGAACAAGTAAACAAAAACGAACAAATACTCCACGAAACGAAAGCACTAGCAGTGTGAATCCCTACAAAAACTTGGGTATCATCATGTGCTCCTGAATGGTAATCATGATCGTGGAAGTAAATTATAAGGACTTCAATATGTTAGATTGATCTCAACAAGTGTAGGTCGTATTGCAAGGCAATACAGAAGTCCCCCACCGGTTGAACAATTCTTTGTTATACCGGCAGCTTAATATCTAAAACGGTTTAGAAAAAGGTCTGGAAAACCTATATTTGACCAAAATTTTTTTAGTCAAAGGCCCATAACTCCGTCTAAAATCAATGAACCGGAACCAAACTCAAACTTGATCTGTAACGCATAGTGGTAGACTCGCATAGCAAATATAAGCTTCATATCTGGACTCTTATAGTATGGGGAAAAGGTCCGGAAAACTGAGTGTTGCGGACTGACAGACTGACGGACTGACAAAGTGCAAACCTAAAGTCCCCTTCGGCGAAACCGGTAGGGGACAAGTTATAATCATTTACAGCATGAGTATCTATTGGTAACATATGCATTATTACAGTGATACGAGGCAAAGCAATAAGGAGATTTTACTCGGATGATGTAAAGACAGATGACAGCAATAATCCAGGCATTATTGAAAGAATAACAGTGTCTCCATGGGACAGACTGAAACTATATTATGTACAAGTACTTGAAGTATTTAAGGTTTGTTTGCGAATTAGTTCCCTTTTCTTGTAAACACTTTTTTTTAAATTTTCTGGTAGACATTTGGCTTTTTTTGTCTTCAAATATTTTCTTTATTATTTCTACTGCTATTTTCAAATAGATTTCAAACAGCCATAGACAAATTTTCATACAATTTCAATATTTATTACTGCATTTTTATCTATTCATTATTTTCCTTTGGAATGAATTGTTTTATCTGAGCAATTGAATTTCAAGCCAGTACAGATATTTTCGAGGAAGCAGTGTATATTTCAACATAACTAGAAAATTCCTGTAAATTCGCGTTTATATGTCTTATTTAAGGAAAGCGATGCACTTACCGAGTTTTATTGAAAGAAAATCTTATGATCTGTATGAAAGATATTGTCCTCTGAAACCACTATATTGTCCTCTGTAACCACTTGGCGTATTCAAACATTTTAATAATACCGGACATTCCTTGGATAATTCCCCTTTACATTTGTGATTTTTATGTAAGTACATTATCCAAGATAGTTCCCATTGTGAAAATAGGACCCCACTGGAAATACATCCAAGGATCCACTTGACCATACATAAGTTGTATCCATAATAGTCGTTTGAAGGTCTTTTTAATTTTTTATGTTCTTAACTTATCCAAGATAGCTGTCAGGACATGAAACCTAACACGTAAAAAAAACACAAATTTTAGCCGTATTTGCTCAACACAGTCCATTGTCAATTCTCCTTAATATATACCTTTTAGCTCACCTGACCTAAAAGGCCATGTGAGCTATTGCCATCACTTGGTGTCCGTCTGTCGTCCGTCCGTCGTAAACTTTTTCAAAAAATCTTCTCCTCTGAAACCACAATGCCAATTTTAACTAAATTTGGCCCGAATCATCACCAGTGTATCTAGATTCAAAATTGTGTTCGATTAGTTCGAGGACCAAACATCATGGCTGCCGTTACTAAAAATAGCACATAGGGGTAAATTGCTGTTTTTGGTTAATAACTCAAAAACCATGATAGATATCAAAAATCTGACATGAGGAAAAATGATCAGCATGACAAGATCTACCCGCCCTGCAATTTTGAAGAAAATCTGATAATCCGTTTTGGCGTTATTGCGCTTTTTCCGTAAAAATTTCTACACTTTGATTTTCTTTATTTTTATCAGAAAACTACAACAGATAGAGGTCTACTTTAAATTGCAAAATTTTCAGCATATCAAGATCTACCCATCTTGAAATTTTGAAGAAAATCTGACTACCCATATAGGAGTTATTGCCCTTTATTGGCAAAATTTTAGAAATTTGATACTTTTGGTTATCAATTTAAAAAATCTTCTCCTCTTAAGCCACTGAGCCAATTGTTACCAAACTTATCTGAATCATTACCAGGGTAAACAGTTTCAAAATTGTGTTCGATTAGTCCGAAAACCAAGCAACATGGCTGCTGTTACTAAAAATAAAACAGAGGGGTAAATTGCATTTTTTGCAAAAAACTCGAAAACCGTTACAAATAACAAAAATTTGATTGGGAGTGATAATAATCAGCATGTCAAGATCCATCAACCCTGCAATTTTGAAGAAAATCCGAAAACTCGTGTTGGAGTTATTGCCCTTTTTCCGTAAAATTTTCTAGAATTTTAATTTTTTTTTTTCAAAAAGTGTAACAGATAGAAGTCAAGTGTAATTGCATAAATGTTCAACATATCAAGATCTACCCACCCTGAAATTTTGAAGAAAATCCCAAAACCTTTGTAGACGTTGTTGTCCTTTTTTCACGGAATTTTCAAATATTCATATTTTGTCATCTTTTATTTCCCTCCGTCGTGCGCGGTCCCGGCTGAAGAATAGGCCCGCAGCATCCTCTGAGCTTGGAGTATGAGTCTTCCTAACAGAGGCGACACGTTTGCCGTGTGTCGAGAACCGTGTCAATGGTTGACGAGGTCCTGGTGGGTGCGAACCTGTATTCAGACTCCCGCTGCGGCCATTAATATCCGTTGGGCTGAGAATACAGGAACTATACCCTGCTTCGGCTCTGATATCATCTAAACGGGAGGTCAGATGGTCCCGGTCTGATCAATCGGCTGGTCACGCCAAGCCCTTGAAGATATCCCCAAAATGAGATTTACAAATTAGTGTCTTTTGAATGTTTTATTCTCATTTAACTATTTTATCCATGGAGGATATCTTTGAGAAGGCGGTGGCTTATGGGTCAATCAAGTGGTACGCTTTCCTTCAGTGCCTGACGGTTACGCTCTGCTTGAGTATACCATCCTTGGATCACTTGGTGCTTTCCGGTGGAGAGCCCTGGAATAAAAGCATCGCCCTTGTTGGCACTCCGTGGTGGGTGGGTGAAAAGGATGGTGAAACATATTACATTCTTACATGGCACAAAAAACTTCAAATCAACCAGCTCCAAATAAAAAAAGAAAATCTGATGATTCCGTTCCTGAAGAGGAAGACAGCAATTGGACTAAATTCGTAGTGCTGACTGGGTCACCCGATAAACCCATCTCTAAAATTAATCCTTTTCTAATAGAAAAGACGTTACAAAGCATTGCTGGAACCGTTAAAAATGTATCTAGAATGCGTTCAGGTGACTTACTGATTGAAACAGTAAATAAACATCAAAGTGATAACTTATTAAAAATTTCAAAAATTCAAGACTTTAANCGTATCAAACCACACCTTGAATCTGCTAATATAAATTTAGATGAAATTGCGCCTATAGAAACTCCAAAAAACCTCCATGGCTGAACCAAAAACCAACATTTAATTTTGAACTACGCAAACACAAAAAGGTTGATACCAATCCTCTGGTTATCCAGCAGGACTTTGCAAGAATTAAATCTAAACATCCTGAATACTTGCAAATTTACACAGATGGCTCTAAGGATGGAGACAGAGTGGCTTCTGCAGCCGTTTTTGGAGACCGTGCTGCAACTCTCCGATTACCATCCTCTAGCTCCATATTTACTGCTGAAGCTAATGCTTTTTACTCAGCACTTAAATTTGTAGCTTTATCGCAATCAAATAAATTCATGATTTGTTCCGATTCACTTTCTTGCCTATTGGCAATTGAAAGTCGAAAAACAAAACACCCAATTATTTTGAAAATAGCCGAATTCTACAAATCACTTGTAACATTAGGCAAAGAAGTCATTTATGTTTGGATCCCTAGTCATGTGGGGATCTATGGAAACACAGTTGCTGACCAGGAAGCAAAGGATGCACTAGATGACGAGATGGCGGATTGTCCAGTACCTTACACTGACATGAAGCCTTTAATCGCTAAATATACTTTAAACTTATGGCAGGCCAAATGGGATCTGCAAATAAATAATAAACTGCATGGAGTACAGGCAGACGTCGGTAAACAAGTCAGCTCCTGCGGTAAAAACCGTAGGGAACAGGTAGTGTTGACCCGTTGTCGTATTGGACATACTAGAACAACACATAGTTTTATCCTCAACAGTGATGATCGACCTGAATGTATTCCATGCAATTGTCCTTATACAATTCAACATGTTTTAATTGAATGTGTAGATGTTGCCGATATCAGGCGTGATTTTTATTCTCCTCATTGTCTAAAAGACCTATTTACAAACGTCGCTGGCGACAAAATCGTTCAATTTTTAAAAGCAATCAATTTATTTAGTAAGATTTAAATGGATCAATTTTAAACAAGTTTCTAATTTCTAATATTGTTATTGTTAAACCAAAAATTACTATTATGTTTTTTAACATTTTACACATCTGTTTTACTTGTATAAAGCTATATGGTTTTATATTAATATTTTATGTATTTATTAAAATTGTTCAATAAACCCAACAGTTCTCGCCACAATATAGCTGAAATATTGCTGAAGTTGGCGTAAAACATCAATCAATCAATTTTATTTCCCTAACAAGAGAAGATGAAGGTTAAGTGTAAATTGATAAAATGTTTACCATGCTGTGGCGACTTCAAAACTGGTGAATAAAATTATTCGTTGACCGCCATTTTCAAAATGGCCGCCAAAAAAGGCGGAAAAATTCAACATTGTCCGATTTCAATGAAATTTGGTTTCCAAAAAGATATTGATGTTTCGACTTCAAAACCAATATTAAAAATTGTTCGTTGGCCGCCATTTTCAAATGGTTTCCAAAAAGGCGGGAAAATTCAACATTGTCCGATTTCAATGAAATTTGATTTCAAAGTGGATATTGATGTTGTAACTTCAAAACAGATGCTGAAAATTGTTCGTTAACCGCCATTTTCAAAATCGACACCAAGAAAGACGGGAAAATTGAGCATTGTCCGACTTCAAAGAAATTTGGTTTCCAAATAGATATTGATGTTGTGAATTCAAAAGTGATTTTAAAAATTGTTCGCTGACCTCCATTTCAAAATGGCTTCCAGAAAAGGCGGGGAAATTCAAAATTGTCCTTCTTCAATGAAATTTGGTTTCCAAATAAAATTTCATGTGGTAACTTAAAAATATGGTTTTAAAAAGTGTTGTTGACCACCATTTACAAAATTATGTCTAAAGTTGAAAGTGGTGTAGCTAGTACGTTTTTGTCAAAAAAGCCCAACAAAGAAATATAGTAAACCACCATCAGACTTTAAATACAGTTCAAGATATTGGTGGTGTTTGAGATACCAAAGTTTAAGAGACTTAAGTTCAACTGTATAACATACAATGTTAGCTTTATTGTGGCAACTGAAAGCCAGGTGAGCGATACAGGCTCCCGGGAGCCTCTAGTTTATGTTTGAACTCATTTAAGGGGTTAATTAATGTATTATTTGTATGTTCAGTCCCCATTCCCGATGGCCGCCAGCTGGGAAATTGTTGAACATGGAAGCAAATTAAATGCATTTAAAAATCATTTCCTGTAAACATGTTGGCTAATTTTAACCTAGTATTAAAAGTATCTTCGTACTTCAATTTAAACGTCCATAAAGTTGAATATTGGACCTTTTCACAAAAGACATTTAAAGACTTAATTCTAGACCTTATTCAAAACGGTTTGTTATTTGAAAACGTAATGACAAAAAGTATCATTTAGGTGTTTCTTTTGCTCTGTGTAATTTATATGTTTTAACCTTATCTACGCAAGGTGCCAGCTTGTTATATAGTTTGATCTTGTTGCAACGGTCAAGCGGGTGGCAAAATGTGATTTCAAAAAGATTTAATTTATATCTGTTGACAATCCTGCATCCATGACCAGAAAAAAACAAGAATGTAGCGTAATTCCACAATTAGCAAATAATTCCGCTCAAACCGGTGCTAGGGGCCGTCTTGAACTTGTTATGAGGTATGAGCAAATCTCATTGTTGAAGGCCTCATGGTGAATTCAAGATGATAATCAACAATAAAAGCGTTGTTCCTTTGCTTGTTTGTACCATGTTTTAGTAGAGACTTTGTCTCGTGTGCATTTACTCTATATCCTTTCATTCACCGTTAATTTTACACCTCAAGACGCGTTTAGAAATACTGACCGCATATAAAGCAAATTATTGAGAAGATTTTATATACGATTGGATAGCTGTATCATTTTACAACCAATTAAATGTTAAATCTTATTTTGACAGGGCTGTAAATCAATTATTCTGCATAAACGGTCAATGTTGTCATTAACAATGGGTAAAGTTTGTTTCTTTTCTCCCACCCGGCACCTGAACCAGTTATAAAGGGTTCCGGCTAAAGAGCTTCCGGGCGCGTCCCTCGTTTGTGAATAGGGGAATGCCTTGTCTATGCGGAGTAGCAAGTTCATATTACGGAAAGCCTTACCACGAACCATTGTAACAAAACTGTGGAGAAACGCCAAGCTCCGTGTAGTATTCAAGACTCCTTCTATATTGTCTAAAGAAAGCAGAGTCGTATAGAAGGCTAAATTTCCTACCCCGACCTATTTCTCCCTACTTGTTTGAACCCTCTTGCACAGCTCTGTCCTTAGCTGATTTTGGCATTCTATTAAGATCTTATTGTTAACTTATTCTCTGTCAGTTTTACACGTATTTCGGTTTAATGACTTCCAAATGTTTTGATTTTATCTGCACCGATGAGACATTAATTGTCCAAATGCGCATATGCAGACACAAAATTCATAGTAACTTCGGTATTTTGTTATCTATTTCAGTGGCAATCAAAAATCGTTGTCAAGGATGTCCCTTCCAACATTGTTTCTTTCTTCTCTTAGTTATATTTTATTTTAATTGCTTAAATTGATTGATTTCGTTTTGATATAGCTAAAATATTGCTCACTGCACGTTAAACTCTAACTAATCAATCAATCAAACTTTTCTCAAAGTTATTCGTTCCGAACGTCGATTACATCTCTTTGTAATGAAACTTTTGTCTTTTTCTTGTCTGTTGCAATTTAAGTTGTTTAATTATGAGAAATGCATTCATTAATCTTATTTAAACTGTTGTATTACTCTATTTAATTGAACTGACTGGTCAAGGGCAAATTATATCGGGATTATTTGTTTTAAACGTACCTACATGTGCATCATGACAGAGAAAAATTAAGCAACGCCAACTTGTTCAATAAATTTGACTTAGAATAATACGTGTTTTAATAATTTTTGACCCCCCCCCCCAATTTTTATTTTGACGGATGCAGAACTCAGATTTAATGTAATGTCAATATTTTGTTGTTATATCATCAGGCTAGTCGTTGTTTTATTGGACCGTAACCCAATGGAATTCACCTTCGTGCGTTTCCCGATTGGTGTCGCTGCTGCGGGAAAACTTTTAAAAATGTTCCTTGGAATTTCCCGGAATCACGATGTCATAGAACGAAACCTGATAGTGCAGTGATTACGCCAAACGGGAAAAATATGGAAGGTGCATTCAATTTAATATCAAGCGTGCTTTTGCTAGTGCTTGATGTGTAAATGTGTGCCAAGTGCACTCTTTTTAACTACAGTAAAAGTACAAATTATTACTATCAAGACTTAAACAAGTATTTACATTTCATAAAAGTTATGTAAGTATTGACGCAAGATAACTTATTGAAAACCGTGGATGGTGACCCATTTCTTTGTCTACATTACTCCACCGTCTTTGTTTACTTTTGTCATTGCCCAGAAGTCTCGTGCTGGTGTCTTTTTAGTGAGTAGTGTGACTTTATTCTCCCTACTGTACTGTTCTATTTCGTTTGTAGTTTTCTTTCTTTGTGCTTTGCTTAAAAAATTTAGTTTTGGTGTTTAAGTTGCATTATCTTTTTCACTATATTTTGGTTGGTATGTTCCTAAATTGGTATGTATCTGGACCAATTTTCTCTTAGCAGCATATTTACATTTTTCAACTTTTGTATCCAGTTGCATTGATTGCAGTTTGACGCTTCCTGCATAATATAATCTGATGCGCTACAATCGTATCACCGATGTATTCAATTTTATTTTGTTAGATTACATAAAATATAACAAATACCGAAGTCACTTAATATTTTGTTTCCGAATATAGGCATTTCAACAACCTACGTCCCGTTAGTGCAGACCAAATCAAAACATTTTGAAGACCATAAACTAAACACTTTTAAAATTCTGATAAAAATTGAATGACTAAAATGATATAAATAAAAATCCAAAATAACCTGAAGATAGAGCTTTACATGTGTAAGATATTTCCAAGTTTTAATCAAATTTAACATTGAAAGTTTCCAAATCGGTTTTCGGATCAACATCAAAGTACTGACTACTTGGTTTGTGAGTACCCTCGGGGACTAACAGTCCACCAGTAGAGGCATCGACCCAATCGTAAGAAATAACAAATACTGAAGTCACTGCATCCAAATCTCAGTAGTTTATTTCTAACATTAAATTTTACTTTCTCGATTTGAGAAATACTAAATAAATGTGAGACCATTTTAAAGACTATGTATGTATAATTTGATTGGAATTTTGGAAAAAAACATAAAATGCATTAGCAATGCAATAAACATAGACAATGCATAACAGCGGATAAAATAAAAAAAATACTTATTTATTTTTTTCTGTGTTTTAAGTTGAAATGAATGTCATTTTTGCATTTGGAAGGCGTGTACTACCTGCTTCTATGGGTATATCTGAAACAACAAGTTACGACCTCAACACTCATCGATGTTCAAATACATTTTGATTTGCATACTGAAGCGACAGCTTCATGTGGGTACCTACTCCCTACTGAATGTAATCCTAGACGCTGTAAATGTCAGCCCATATGGCCCCGAATGCGTCGTATCTATTCGCAAGAAGAAACATTCAAACAGAGGAGCAGAGAACTTAACACCTAGTGAATAGAGTTTATAAAGAAAGGTTTGTCAGAACAACTGCTCAAAATGTCTCTTCGATTGACCGAGGTGCATTGATAGATTATCGGGAAGAAAGAAGAAAAATCCGCGGACGACACTGGTTACTACTTTTTCCTAGACAGTTACCTCACTTGTCAGCTAAATTCCGTGTAATATGCCAATGTTACATGCATCACCCAAAATGAAAGCTTCTACAAAACAAACTTTGTCACAAAAATCGGAAGGACATTTTCGAAAGAGTCAAAATGCCATCACCTGAAACAGATCAGTTACAAAATGTCGCGACAAACGTTGCCTTCTGTGAAAAAATAGCCCTAGAACTAAAATATTCTAAAACACAGCTACTGGCGAATCATATAAAATGCTAGCAATTTATCAGGCAAGTCGGATAGTGTCATGTACCTCATCATTTGCTCTGTTTGCCAACAACAGTGTCGATGACACGAAAAATTCCCTCAACCTTCGTACCTTTGCACCGTGACCGCATTCGAAAAAAGGAAAGAAGATCACGAAATACTGCAATACATTTCATTTCCACCGGTCATGATTGGCAACATATGGAAGTAGTACCAATAGACCAAAATCGATCGTTGACAGACACACAGAGGAAGGCTAAAGAAAAAGCTGAAATCTAGTTGAATATAAATATTTGAAAATCATATATATCTCCGATAATTTCCTGTCCCTACCCATGTGGTCTATATTTTCAACTTGAAAGAGAAAAGTGAAGCAAGGATATCAGCAAATTGTTGAGTGTGTAGCTTCGCTAAATTGATGCCTACTATATTGCTTCCAACTTTGATTTTAGCTTCACTGATAAAAAGTACGTTCTACAAATGAGTAAGAGAACAAAATAATCAGCAACAAGTACAACTAAATATTCATTTTTAAATTAGAAAAAATAAAAAGTACAATCCCGATAAATATTACAATATTAAACAAAATATGTGTTGCGAAACAGCTGTCAAGGCCAATAGCAAAATAACGAGATACATAAGCATGTGAGCTGTTAAAAGGGATGAATTTAAAATCTAAAATATGACCTAAAGCACAAAAAAACACATTGAAGTTTCTAGGCACAAATAATTTATTATTGAATATGCCACATCCAATTTTGGCAAGTGTTGGGACCTCCACACAAGACATCAGTCGACTGCAGACAAAGCTAAAACTTGCAACTGGAACATTCTATTTGCAAAGTAACAGAGCGGCATTTAATCAAAATATTGTTGACCCAACTTGTGTAATATGCTCGAAAAGTCCTGAAACTTTAGATCATTTTCTTCTAGACTGTACAGCGTTGCATGATACTCGCTTGAAATACTTTCCTGAATTAGAAGACTTTTTACACAGTATTACAAATTGTAGTAGATGTTATAACCTTTCAAATACAATGATATCCACTCAACTAATAATAGATCCTAGTTGCTTGCTTTGTGCATGTGGTTGTAGATGCATGTGTAGAGAAACCTGCTATAAAGTAGAATATTTAACTAGAAAGATATGCTTTGCACTTCACGCTAAACGTCGTGACTTGTTGAAATTAATGCCTACCACAAAAAGGAAGGGACAGTATATTTATAAATTTTAGCCAACACTCACCGCCTGAATAGTGCCGTGTCTTAGATTTTAACATTAACTGTATTTAACCGTTTCTGTATATAGTCAGCTCTTTATTATTTTTAATGACCTGTAGTCTCATTTAATGAGCACCTAATTTTTATTATTCGTTAATAACGAAGTGCTCCTTTGAAGGAGAGATTTCCAACCACAGAACAGAACATGGCAAAATAAAAGAGTAGAAACAATTAAAAGGTCGACCGATATATTTCGACAAATATGTCCTCTACAAGTGGGTCGTAAAGAATGAAGTAGTAGTGAAAATAATATATTGTTTACGGTAAAACATCTTTGACATGCGTTTACAGTGTTAAAAATAATGTATATGATACAGGTAAAAACTCTTTGACATTATGTGTACACTACAAGCAACATTATCAACATTCCAGCCACTGAAAACATACGACATCGAGACTCATTAGTCATAGAATGATTGTTTTACGTTTAAACCCCTGGGTTTTAAAGTGCCCAGTCTGAAAATAATCCGTTGTTCCAACGTACGTCTATTGTCCTGGCCGCCATGTATCATTTTATTAGCACTGTTACTTGCATATCCTGTGGGCAGTGGTTAGGAAGTCTGAAATGATTGCCGACTAGGCAATCCGTATTATTACGGACAGAGCGGATGTGTTTCGCAACACATTAGCCATACACAATGGATACACCTGCACAACACAGAATCTGGTATATGCTATCATATGTAGGCAATGTCATCAGATAGACATAGGGGAGACCTGCCGCCGACTGGGTGACCGCTTTGTGGAACACATCCGCTCTGTCCGTAATAATAGTCCAGTCGGCAATCATTTCAGACTCCCTAACCAATGTCCACAAGACATGCAAGTAACAGTGCTAATAAAATTACATGGAGGCCAGGACAATAGATGTACGTTGGAACTAACGGATTATTTTCAGACTGGGCACTTTAAAACCCAGGGGTTTAAACGTACAACAATCATTCTATGACTAATGAGTCTCGATGTCGTATGTTTTCAGTGGTTGGAATGTTGATAATGCTGGTAATAGTGTACACATAATGTCAAAGATTTTTTACCTGTATCATATACATATAGTGGCCTAGTTCGATCATCAACCATAGTTTAGTTTAGTCAGTGTTAGTGCGCATGTCTGGTCACCTAAATGATCGAACTCATTTTAGTAACAGTAGATTAGTTAATATGGCGGCGTTTTTAATCAAAATGTGCATTTTGGAAATGTACGAGGACGATTATCATCGTTTGTTTGTCATCCGATCACTTAATGCCACAAGATTAATAAATATAACAAAATTACCAACCTTTGACATAGCATTTCTTCCGGGAAGAGATGCTATGCCAAAGGTTGGTATTTATTTGACAGTAAACTTGAAAAAAAGTTTAAGAGCCTTTGTTTAAAAAAATGTTGTGAAAACTAAAAATGATAACTTGTAACGATAAAATTATAATTGTAATTCGCATTGCCTTCGATCGTGCTCTTGTAATCACAAAGCTCTGCATGCTACGAGAAATTTACTCAATGATTGTTATGTTCAAAATTAACTTGTTCAAAACAAAAACAGGCTCTAGTCACTACAAAATATGTATAAAGCTACCTTGATAACATTACTACTAATACCTAATATTTAATTCCGCTGTAAATGTTTTTTTCCCTTTTATCAAAAACGATAATTGAACAAACTTAACTCGTGCCGCCATATTGGAACCAGAGAAAAACCATGCTTCAAAATGGTTGAACCATAGACGTCACTCTAGTCGAACCAGTGACAATTCGATCATGCTTTAGTTCGACCACGGATACCGTGGTTGGTGATCGAACTAGGCCA
>MJUU01022443.1:31542-46636 GCA_002080025.1 Modiolus philippinarum | reverse complement strand
ACGATGATATATTGTGACATTGTAATTGCTAATATATATTGACGAGACTTTATTGACATAAACTAATTTTACAACGACAAAGAGAAAATATACATACAATATTACAAAATTCGTTACAAATGGCAAATGGTTAAGAAAGAGAAAAGAAATTATGTTACAAATATTTTTCAGAAAAGTTAATTTGATCTAAAAAGATTGATTTTGATAAGTTATTGAAATCTATCTATTTACATCTGATTGTTTTCAACATAAACCAGATAATACAGTTACATAAATCAGATAATACAGTTTCCCATAGATATTACGTCTGATTGGTTGATATTAGAAAACAGATAATACATTTACTAGCACGCGTAAACCACAAAAATGCAGAAAAAACTGTATTAACAGATAATGCTATGTTATCTTGAGATAAAACATCATTACCATATAGATTGCATAGAGACCTTTGTATAAAATATTTAAAAGTACTTATCAGGAGGTAATGAGGAAACCTGATAATACATGTCTGATAATGTGCGCCAAAACCACACAAATTCAGATAAGATGGCATTACCTGAGATAATGCTATTTTATCACATTTTTGTGGCTTTGGCGTGCCATAGAGATGAATTTAAAATCTAAAATATGACCTAAAGCACAAAAAACACATTGAAGTTTCTAGGCACAAATAATTTATTATTGAATATGCCACATCCAATTTTGGCAAGTGTTGGGACCTCCACCCAAGACATCAGTCGACTGCAGACAAAGCTAAAACTTGCAACTAGAACATTCTATTTGCAAAGTAACAGAGCGGCATTTAATCAGAATATTGTTGACCCAACTTGTGTATTGATTGATTGAATATTGTTTAACGTCTACTCAGCAATATTTCAGCTATATCAAGACGAGAACAAGTTTGTTGATAAATAATCACTTTGGGGTATGGAAATGGCCATGGGACGGGAAATTCTGACTGCCACTGGAAAAGTAGGGTGAAATCGTCAAGGGCGGGGAATTTAGCCTTGTAGCCGGTCACCTACGGACCACCCCAAAAAGAGCTTGCTACAAGGGTTCTTTAACGTGCAGGAAGCGTGGCATTTCTTCCAACACGTGGACCTGAGTTTACATCCCATCCGAAAGATGGGTTGTGTATTTATTAATCCCGCACAACCACGGAATGGGTCCTATTTCTATATCCCGGGACCCTCGGGGTCAGCCTCCGTTTAGGACGGGTCACACCCCGCAAGCCGGAGATACTGGGTCCTATTTCTATATCCCGGGGTTCCCTCGGGGTCCTCTGTTAGGATGGCTCATACTCCAAGCTCAGAGGATGCTGCGGGCCTATTCTTCAGCCGGGACCGCGCACGGCGGCCCAACTTGTGTAATATGCTCGAAAAGTCCTGAAACTTTAGATCATTTTCTTCTAGACTGTACAGCGTTGCATGATACTCGCTTTAAATACTTTCCTGAATTAGAAGACTTTTTACACAGTATTACAAATTGTAGTAGATGTTATAACCTTTCAAATACAATGATATCCACTCAACTAATAATAGATCCTAGTTGCTTGCTTTGTGCATGTGGTTGTAGATGCATGTGTAGAGAAACCTGCTATAAAGTAGAATATTTAACTAGAAAGATATGCTTTGCACTTCACGCTAAACGTCGTGACTTGTTGAAATTAATGCCTACCACAAAAAGGAAAGGACAGTAAATTTATAAATTTTAGCCAACACTCACCGCCTGAATAGTGCCGTGTTTTAGATTTTAACATTAACTGTATTTAACCGTTTCTGTATATAGTCAGCTCTTTATTATTTTAAATTACCTGTAGTCTCATTTAATGAGCACCTAATTTTTTTATTCGTTAATAACGAAGTGCTCCTTTGAAGGAGGGATTTCCAACCACAGAACAGAACATGGCAAAATAAAAGAGTAGAAACAATAAAAAGGTCGACCGATATATTTCGACAAATATGTCATCTACAAGTGGGTCGTAAAGAATGAAGTAGTGAAAATAATATATTGTTTACGGTAAAACATCTTTGACATGCGTTTACAGTGTTAAAAATAATGTATATGATACAGGTAAAAAATCTTTGACATTATGTGTACACTATTAGCAACATTATCAACATTCCAGCCACTGAAAACATACGACATCGAGACTCATTAGTCATAGAATGATTGTTTTACGTTTAAACCCCTGGGTTTTAAAGTGCCCAGTTTGAAAATAATCCGTTGTTCCAACGTACGTCTATTGTCCTGGCCGCCATGTAATTTTATTAGCACTGTTACTTGCATATCCTGTGGGCAGTGGTTAGGAAGTCTGAAATGATTGCCGACTAGGCAATCCGTATTATTACGGACAGAGCGGATGTGTTTCGCAACACATTAGCCATACACAATGGATACACCTGCACAACACAGAATCTGGTATATGCTATCATATATGGGCAATGTCATCAGATAGACATAGGGGAGACCTGCCGCCGACTGGGTGACCGCTTTGCGGAACACTTCCGCTCTGTCCGTAATAATATGGATTGCCCAGTCGGCAATCATTTCAGACTCCCTAACCAATGTCCACAAGACATGCAAGTAACACATATGGCAAAATCAGGGTCACTTTTTTATTCATGAGGTCATGAATGATTCATGACGTTGATGACGTCACAATACATAATTTTAGAATCAATTTCCGAAGACCTAAACATCCCGGGTCAACATACAATTTGTAAATAATTAATTTCTACCCAATTGGTACCTCACATTCCATAGATGATCACATGATCGCTTGTTTACAAAATTAGGACACCGGTGCAGACGACAAGACAAGTTTCTGCAGAGGGAATGTGTTTGTATTTAGACTTTGACTTTCCACTTCACACCAAGAAAATGGCGTCAAAGTAAGAAAATATGAAAAAACACGTTTTTTGTAGCTTTCAGGAACCGACAAATCGAAACAGAACCAAAAACCAAGTATATTTACCGGAACTTCTTATCCGGAAGTGGCATTACAGGAAAAGAGAGTTTGTATTCAGTGGCCCAATTTCGAAGGAACGGCCTCCAAATTTCAGGTTTTTGACAAAATCTAGTTAGGAATATAAAGAAAAGTGCTTCATTTTAAGAATATTGCCAGGAACCTCCAGTTTATTGTGTTCAAATGCCAAATTCGCCCCAAGAATTCAAAACCGGTGTAGGTGTAAATTTAAGAAAAGAGAAATTACCCACACATAATTTATTGAGTAAAATTTAGTTTTTTATTATCAGGCCCTTACTTTTGCATTACAATTAAGTCGGCCATATTGTTTTAAAATGGCGATCGTATGCAAATTAGCAAACCGACCTTCATTTTGCCATATGAGTGCTAATAAAATTAGATGGAGGCCAGGACAATAGATGTACGTTGGAACTAACGGATTATTTTCAGACTGGGCACTTTAAAACTCGGGGGTTTAAACGTAAAACAATCATTCTATGACTAATGAGTCTCGATGTCGTATGTTTTCAGTGGTTGGAATGTTGATAATGGTGCTAATAGTGTACACATAATGTCAAAGATTTTTTACCTGTATCATATACATATAGTTTCTTCAACGTGAACTAAGTTGATTATGAAATTTCTCACATCGAGTTAAATAAATTTTGCAAATGTTTAAAAACGAGGCTTGCCGAATTTTTAAACATTTGAAAATTTATTTAACGAGATGTGAGAAATTTCATAATTAACGTGTTTAAGTTGTAGAAAGTATTTCTCTAATGACACAATGTAAAACGCCGAGGACTATGTTCCGAATAGATTTGGAGGGAATTTTCACTAGAGACGAGAATTATTTTTATCACACCGGTCAGGCATTGGTTAAATTTGCTAGAAATTAGAGAAATTATTTTTAACACTGTTTAACACTGTACACGCAATGCCAAAGATGTTTTACCTGTAAATAATATGTTATTAATTTTCATAGCCTGGGATCCTGATCCATGCTGACAATCGCGCAAGGGCCAGGTGGATTACAAATTATTCAGGGCTTATCTGCCCTGAATCAGTACTTCCGGTAGCGCATGTGTAGTCTGTTGAACGATAGATAAATGGAAAACCATACCATCGAAACGTTATGATTAAAGAAAAATTTTGTATTTTAAGCACAATGAACTTTGATGCATTTTGCGAAAATAGTATGTGTGTTACTTGTTTACAAAAATCAGTTCGCATCAATCGTTCCCATGATTCCGCATTTTCATAGGCCAATCAGAGACGATTAACTTTTCTCATCCACCTGGCCCTACCGCGAGGTTGGGACAGGTTCGACCAGGGTATTAATTTTCACTACTACTTCATTCTTCACGACCCACTTGTAGATGACATATTTGGTCGACCTACTCTTTAATTTTGCCATGTGTTTTTTGTGCTTTAGGTCATATTTCATATTTTAAATTCATCTCTTTTTAACAGCTCACATGCTCATGTATCTCGTTATTTTGTTATTACAATATTAAAGCGTTTTACGTATTTGAAATTCATAGGTTTTTTTCCTAAATTCCAAAAATAAATATTAATTATACGTCCGAAATATTAATTTTCAGTAATTTGAAATGAAATAGGAATTATGTTTATATATATCTACGGAAAGCCGTTGTGGAAGATTCCCTATCTATTCATTGTAACAATAATGTTATATCCTAATAACTCAAATCTGAACAGTTCAAAGATGCTCAAAGATCACTTCAAAAATAAGACCCTGTAACAGTTATCTCTGTCCTTATATACCCATCCAGAATAATCTTGACAAAGAACTGTCTAAAATACATGGACCTGATCCTTTAACTCTAAACATGTTAATTTGATTTCAACTTTCTGATAGATTTCAATCGTTTTAAGACCTGCATTTTTTATACACCTATATAAACAACCTATAGAAGATTTCGGAAAGATACATAAAGTTCTATATACAAACAAGGAACAGAAGTAATAAATTTATTATATTAATTGAAGTGACACAATGTACTACAATTAAGCAATTATGTTCGATTAGTTTCAAGAATGTATCATGCAATTTCATCAAACGTTTTGAGATGAAATTCGAAAAAAAAATCATCTCATCATCTCCCTTTTTTTCTTTTAGGCACCAGCAAAAAGCAATTTGAAGGCAGGGGATGTAATCCAAGCAGTGACTAAAGCTGATGGCGGTCTTTGTGGAGGCTGGTACCAATTATATGAAGAACTGCTTATGACAGGTTAATTTCTGTTTTGTTTTTACAAAAAATGTACAAAGAAGAGCGAAGTATTTGAATATAGTAAATCTGACGTTTAAACATATACTTTACTGGCGATTCGAATCAAAACATGTCAATAGATTTTTTTTACCGTCAAACCATCACTGACACCGTTTCGATGTGCTAACAATGTACTACTATTGCAATTCTGGTGCAATTATTTAATATCATGTCGTATATTTGCCTTTAATATGTACTTGTGGCCAGACATGCAACCAGACTAGGGAGTGAACCTTCTCTGTCCGCATTGAATAGATAGTATATTTGACAGTCAGTTTTTACCAAACAAATTTCAGTTGAATGAGAGCAAGCAGGATTCCTTTCAATGTTAAACTTAAATTCATTCCAAAACATACAATAAATATTCATTCATTGTACGTACCCAGACAATACACCTGATTATTTTTCTCGAGGTACTAGGGACAACTCCGTGTTCCGTTACCCGAAACTGACGGCGTCTCATGCTCTGCATGCATCACACTGGAATGTCCGTAGCCACTTTCATAGATAGAAACCAGTCAAGTCCGATATATCAGATGACATGACTCAATGCTGAAGTCGGACATTTGCCACAGCTTAAATCGCTTTAGCTATTTTGTTTTGAATAAGGCCATATATAAACATACATTTGATGTATGTTTATGGATGTGGGGTTTCCTCACCGTTCATTGAAGATCTTATGGTGGCTTTGGGATGTTATTGCTCCCCTTGGGGTCGTTGTCTCTTTGACACATTCCCCGTTTCCCTTCTTTTTCTTATGTATCATTTTTCTAATCTTTTGCTGGTATATTTACCGAATTAATAAAGGTTTAAATAAAAATATTTTCCATGTTAATTTCACTCAGATTTTAAAGAAATGCGATGTGGAAACGATGGATGAATGATTTACACTAACCAACAAACCAATGAAAAGACATCACGTGCATTATATTGCTGATGGATTATTTTTTTGTTTATAAGGTGCTTGTTTGTTGTTTATTCGGATGAGCCATGTGAAAATAGAATTTTAATTTGTTTACTAATTTGCATCAAATGTTTGAGTAAAATGAGAATAAAATTTGAAGAATCAATATCTATCACCATTTACCTTAATTAACATGGCATTTGTTTATAGGTAGAAAGTTTTTATTTATACTTTATCAAGTATTTACATATATACTTTTTGCTACGAAATCGAGATGAATTCCCGATCCACCTGTTTTGGATAATTGATAAACAATAAACAAATGTTGGCCAGGTATTTTACTCATTTTTTAGAAAACATGGAAGAGTAATATAATTTTTTTTCATCTATGGTAATGCCTGGACTGGAGCAGCAAAAAATTATCTTTCCATTTGTGTATGCCATGTCATCCTTTAACATTAGAAAGATATTCGGAGACAAGTCGCAGCAATTTTTTTTGTGGCTACTGTAGATACAGTTTTATGTAATAAGGATTTTGAGGATGTCGAACATCACTTTTAAATACTCAGGAATTGGAAATTCACAATAAGTAGGAAAATGGAAAAGCCCTGTATTAGGAAAGACATAAATTTTGGTGTAAAAACGTCTGTCCCTGTCAATTTCGAGATACAGATTCTGTAGTTAATATAATTTTTTGTTGATTGACTGTAGTTAAGGGTGTGAAAGAATCGGTTCGTTTCGCTTTTAGTAAAGTTGTTCACTTAGACCGAAGAAAAAAAACTATTACAATTTTAAAGTTTTAATGGCATGTTTTTGAGAAATAACTAAATTTTTGATCAACGATTTGCGAGTAAATATTGTTTATATTGTGTCTTCAGTGTATTCATTCCTATTATAGAATTGCGTGAATATTGTTTTGTGTTGAAACGTAATTGTATTATTGTTCAATATTTGAAATAAATTTGGGGGTTACCGTGCATTTAAGACCGAAAACTTAATTTGAAAATTTATTAATACAGATTTTACATAGAAATGATAGGAAAAATGACTGAATGAGGGGATAGCTTCGTTTATACTTTGCATGTGTTTTAAACTCTTTAAAACAATATTTGTAACGAAATGTTAGAAAAGTCATTATGAATAAAAAATCCAAATACTTTGAAATTTTTTTACATTTCAATAATCATTTTGTTAAAACTTAAGGTATGAAATCTAAATGAACAAAAATAAGCAAAAATGGCGGAATAATACTATGGAGACACCTTTATGTTAAATTTTATTACTTTGAAATGCATTTGCATATTTTATCGGCTTATTAAATCTGACAGTGTTAGAAAAGAAGCTGTATCTAGATAAAATTTAAGTGCCATTCTATGTAAGACAGCATAAGAGTTGTGGCACATGAGTAAAAATATGCAAACTTTTGAACATGGAAATAAATAAAGCTAACATCTTAAAAATATTTTGACATAGCATATTATTTTTAAGTTTTGCTTTTTTGAAATATGATCATATGAAATCTGGTAACATTGCACAGGAAAAAGTATGGGAAAATTTTCCCGTCAAGTGTATGTAAAAACCCTTCAGGATTTATTTTAAGGTCAAATAAAGGCTTTCAGACCAATAATGATAAATACAAAATTTTGATGTGTCACTCACTACCTGACCCTTATATGGATTACATGTAGTTCTTAAATAGTACTTGTCAGATGATGGAAACACCAAATTGTTTTACCGATTGTCAACAGCTGAGCTATTAATGATTTTGTTACATTACAGGAGATTTGGACAATCAAGGACGTTTGAGTTTCGGATTATGTTCTTATAAGAAAACCTTTGGCACTTTGACAACGTTTCAGCTAGATGGCATTCGAGGATCATACGACTGTGACTGTAACGTGAGTAGAAAATAAAATATTTTTTATGGTTGATAGATGCGTTTGTTTTTTGCTATTACTTCATTTGTCTGTCATGAATTAGCAGGTCTTATATGTAACTTTACTCACAATTCCAAATTATCTGACATGTATGAGTTGCTCAATTCCAACTATTCCGAAAATATCGTTACCATCGTGTATCATCCGTACACAGGATATATGTACGAGGACTTATTTTCGTTTTAATTTCAATGTAAACTACCATTAGTGTACGGGGGTACCAGTGTAAACCACTGTATAGCTACTTAGTAGCTATAAATTGGATCCACGTACACTAATGGTACCGTCATTGAAATTTAAACGAAAACCGGTTTTGGTACCTATATCCTGTGTACGTATGATACACGGTGGTTACAAATAAGCCACGCCAAATCTGTTGAATTTACTTTAGATGATACAACGTTGGCAAAACGTCTTTTTCGCCTAAGTGCGTTTAATATTTCTAAAATAAAATATTTGACATTGCAGGTCAAATATGATTTATTTATGAGTTCAAGAAATTGAAAGTAGGAGTTTTGAAAAGTTTACCAAAGTTGAAGTGTTTAAAAGTGTCGTCTTTAAAAATTTGTCGAAAAGTTTGAAATCGGGACTACCATTCGTAAGTGTCAAAATTTATTAATTGATTGGTCAAAGTTTCAAATTTAGTGAGCAGTATTTCAGTTATGTCAGGAAGAGAAGTTTATAAATTCATACATTTCAGATGATAACTGAGGTCACGATATTTAATGTAATGGAATGGATAACAGGAAATTTCTGCAATGGCTGATATTACAAAAATGCCAGGAAACTGCACAGGAAAACACACATTAGACAAAAGACAAATGTTAACAACGATAGGAACAAAAAATAGCCATCGTAAAAGAGGATATTTTGTCTTTTATACGTCAGTGACAATACTATTCTATCGAGGAAATTTTGAAGGTGTCTTTATGCTGCATGGAGCGTGGCATTTCTGCAAGCAATTTTATCACCTATGGTTCGCGACAAGGCATTCCGTCTTACAATGTATGACAGGGCATTCCCCAAAACACCACTTTGGCAAGCCCCCTTCAGCTCTTCAAGCGGGGCATATGCAACCAATCGAGGTGCTGGGTGTGTCGAAATAAAAGAGTATTGGCTAATATTTTCAAACTTTATGAAGTCAAGCATACAAAAAAATGTTCATTTGGACAAGTATGGAACAAACTAACCGCGTATCATTTTTAAACATTATCTTGGTTTGTCTTCAATAGAAATCAAATTTATTTCAGGTAAAACAACGGTTGTTTAGACAAAGTGAAAGCAATAGCACGTGTAAAATAGCTTGGATGTATGGTTTCAATCATGACTGTCTAGATAAATATGGGCGATGTGTAAAAGGAGACGGACATAGGTGTAAATGGGATCTTACACCAGATGAATCGGATGAAAATTGTAATTAAAATTAAAACATATATGTTGTCATCGGAATTTTGTTTTAATTTTTAGCTCACCTGGCTATGCCAGGGTGAGCTTTTGCCATCACTTGGCGTCCGTCCGTCGTCCGTCCGTCGTAAACTTTTCATTCTAAGATCTTCTCCTCTGAAACCAATGGGCCAATTGGGACCAAACTTGGTCACAATGGTCCTTAGATGGTCCCTTCCAAAAAAGGCATGTCCGTACCTAATCGAAGATGGCCGCCAGCGGGGAACATAGTTTTAACATTGGACACCTATTGGAAAAACATTCAAAGATCTTCTCAGAAACTACCAGTCCAATTATAACCAAACTTAGTCACAATAGTCCTTAGATGGTCCCTTCCAAAAAAAGGTATCTGGCATGTCCGTACTTAATCCAAGTTGGCCGCCAGCGGGGAACATAGCTTTAACATTGGACCCTATGTAAAAGACATTCAAACATCTTCTCAGAAACTACCAGTCCAATTATAACAAAACTTAGTCACAATGGTCCTTAGATGGTCCCTTCCAAATAAGGTATCCAGCAAGTCCGTACCTAATCCAAGATGGCCGCCAGTGGGGAACACAGTTTTAACATTGGACCCTAAGGGAAAGACGTTCAAAGATCTTCTTCTCAGAAACTACCAGTTCAGTTATAACCAAACTTAGACACAATGGTCCTTAGATGGTCCCTGCTAAAAAAGGTATCCGACAGGTCCGTACCTAATCCAAGATGGCCGCCAGCGGGGAACGTAGTTAAAACATTGGACCCTCTGGAACTTACATTCAAAGATCTTCTTCACAGAAACTACCAGTCCAGTTATAACCAAACTTAGTCACAATGGTCACTAGATGGTCCCATCCAAAAAAGGTATCCGGCATGTTCGTACCTAATCCAAGATGGCCGCCAGCGGGGTTAACATTGGACCATATGGAAAAGACATTTAAAGATCTTCTCAGAAACTACCAGTCCAATTATAACCAAACTTAGACACAATGGTCTTTAGATGGTCCCTTCTAAAAAAGGTATCCGACAGGTCCGTACCTAATCCAAGATGGCCGCCAGCGGGGAACATAGTTTTAACATTGGACCCGATGGAAAAGACATTCAAAGATCTTCTCAGAAACTACCAGTCCAATTATTAACCAAACTTAGTCACAATGGCCCTTAGATGGTCCCTTCCATAAAAAGTATCCAGCAAGTCCGTACTTATCCAAAATGGCTGCCAGCGGGGAACATAGTTTTAACATTGGACCCTATGGGAAAGACATTTAAAGATCTTCTCAAAAACTACCAGTCCAATTATAACCAAACTTAGACGCAATGGTCCTTAAATGGTCCCTTCTTAAAAAGTTATCCGACAGGTCCGTACCTAATCCAAGATGGCCGCCAGCGGGGAACATAGTTTTGACATTGGACCCTATGGGAAAGACGTTCAAAGATCTTCTTCTCAGAAACTACCAGTTCAGTTATAACCAAACTTAGACACAATGGTCCTTAGATGGTCCCTGCTAAAAAAGGTATCCGACAGGTCCGTACCTAATCCAAGATTGCCGCCAGCGGGGAACGTAGTTAAAACATTGGACCCTCTGGAACTTACATTCAAAGATCTTCTTCACAGAAACTACCAGTCCAGTTATAACCAAACTTAGTCACAATGGTCCTTAGATGGTCCCTTCCAAAAAAGGTATCCGGCATGTCCGTACCTAATTCAAGATGGCCGCCAGCGGGGAACATAGTTTTAACATTGGATCCTATGGAAAAGACATTTAAAAATCTTCTCAGAAACTACCAGTCCACTTATGACCAAACTTAGACACAATAGTCCTTAGATGGTCCCTTCCAAAAACGGTATCCGACAGGTTTGTACCTAATCCAAGATGGCTGCCAGCGGCGAAAATAGTTTTAACATTGGACCCTATGGAAAAGACATTTAAAGATCTTCTCCTCAGAAACTACTAGTCCAATTATAACCAAACTTAGTCACAATGGCCCTTAGATGGTCCCTTCCATAAAAAGTATCCAGCAAGTCCGTACCTAATCCAAAATGGCTGCCAGCGGGGAACATAGTTTTAACATTGAACCCTATGGGAAAGACATTTAAAGATCTTCTTCTCAAAAACTACCAGTCCAATTATAACCAAACTTAGACGCAATGGTCCTTAAATGGTCCCTTCTTAAAAAGTTATCCGACAGGTCCGTACCTAATCCAAGATGGCCGCCAGCGGGGAACATAGTTTTGACATTGGACCCTATGGAAAAGACATTCAGAGATCTTCTCAGAAACTACCAGTCCAGTTATTAACCAAACTTAGTCACAATGGTCCTTAGATGGTCCATTCCAAAAAAGGTATCCGGCATGCCCGTACCTAATCCAAGATGGCCGCCAGCGGGGAACATAGTTTTAACATTGGACCCTATGGAAAAGACATTTAAAAATCTTCTCAGAAACTATCAGTCCAATTACAACCAAACTTAGACACAATAGTCCTTAGATGGTCCCTTCGAAAAAAGGTATCCAGCAAGTCAGTACCTAATCCAAGATGGCCGCCAGCGGGGAACATAGTTTTAACATTGGACTCTATGGAAAAGACATTTAAAGATCTTCTTCTCAGAAACTACCAGTCCAATTATAACTAAACTTAGACAACATGGTCATTAGATGGTCCCTTCTAAAAAAGGTATCCGACAGGTCCCTACCTAATCCAAGATGACCGCCAGCGGGGAACATAGTTTTAACATTGGACCCGATGGGAAAGACATTCAATGATCTTCTTCTCAGAAACTACCAGTCCAATTATTAACCAAACTTAGACACAATAGTCCTTAGATGGTCCCTTCCAAAAAAGATATCCGACAGGTCCGTACCTAATCCAAGATGGCCGCCAGCGGCGAAGATAGTTTTAACATTGGACCCTATGGAAAACATATTTACAGATCTTCTTCTCAGAAACTACCAGTCCAATTATAACCAAACGTAGTCACAATGGTCCTTAGATGGTCCCTTCCATAAAAGGTATCCAGCAAGTCCGTACCTAATCCAAGATGGCTGCCAGCGGGGAACATAGTTTTAACATTGGATCCTATGGGAAAGACATTCAAAGATCTTCTCAGAAACTACCAGTGCAGTTATTAACCAAACTTAGTCACAATGGTCCTTAGATGGTCCCTTCCAAAAACATATCCGACAGGTCCGTACCTAATCCAAGATGGCCGCCAGCGGCGAAGATAGTTTTAACATTGGACCCTATGGAAAAGACATTAAAAGATCTTCTCAAAAACTACCAGTCCAATTATAACCAAAGTTAGTCACAATGGTCCTTAGATGGTCCCTTCTTAAAAAGGTATGCGACAGGTCCGTACCTAATCCAAGATGGCCGCCAGCGGGGAACATAGTTTTAACATTGGACCCTAAGGAAGAGACATTCAGAGATCTTCTCAAAAACTACCAGTCCAGTTATTAACCAAACTTAATCACAATGGTCCTTAGATGGTCCCTTCCCAAAAAGGTATCCGGCATGTCCGTACCTAATCCAAGATGACCGCCAGTGGGGAACATAGTTTTAACATTGGAACCTAAGGGAAAGACATTCAAAGATATTCTTCTCAGAAACTACCAGTCCAGTTATAACCAAACTTAGACACAATGGTCCTTAGATGGGCCCTTCTAAAAAAGGTATCCGACAGGTCCGTACCTAATCCAAGATGGCCGCCAGCGGGGAACATTGTTTTGACATTGGACCCTATGGAACTTACATTCAAAGATCTTGACAGAAACTACCAGTCCAATTATAACCAAACTTAGTCACAATGGTCTTTAGATGGTCCCTTCTAGAAAAGGTATCCGAAAGGTCCGTACCTAATCCAAGATGGCCGCCAGCGGGGAACATAGTTTTAATATTGGACCCTATGGGAAAGACATTCAAAGATCTTTTTTCTCAGAAACTACCAGTCCAATTATAACCAAACTTAGACACAATGGTCCTTCGATGGTCCCTTCTAAAAAAGGTATCCGACAGGTCCGTACCTAATCCAAGATGGCTGCCAGCGGGGAGCATAGTTTTAACATTGGGCCCTATGGAAAAGACATTCAAATATCTTCTTCTCAGAAACTACCAGTCCAATTATTAACCAAACTTAGTCACAATGGTCCTTAGATGGTCCCTTCCAAAAAAGGTATCCGGCATGTCCGTACCTAATCCAAGATGGCCGCCAGCGGAGTACATAGTTTTAACATTGGATCCTATGGAAAAGACATTTAAAAATCTTCTCAGAAACTACCAGTCCAATTATAAACAAACTTAGTCACAATAGTCCTTAGAAGGTCCCTTCCAAAAAAAGGTATCCGACAGGACCGGACCTAATCCAAGATGGCCGCCAACGGGGAACGTACTTTTAACATTGGACCCTATGGAACTTACATTCAAAGATCTTCTTTTCAGAAACTAGCAGTCCAATTATTACCAAACTTAGTCACAATGGTCCTTAGATGGTCCCTTCCAAAAAAGGTATCTGGCAAGTCCGTATCTAATCCAAGATGGCTGCCAGCGGAGAACATAGTTTTAACATTGGACCCTATGGGAAAGACATTCAAAAATCTTCTCAGAAATTATCAGTCCAATTATAGCCAAACTTAGTCACAATGGCCCTTAGATGGTCCTTTTCAAAAAAGGTATCTGTCAGGTCTTTACCTCATCCAAGATGGCCGCCAGCAGGAACATAGTTTTAACATTGGCCCCTATGGAATATACATTCAAAGATATTCTCAGAAACTACTGGTCCAATAAGAACCAAACTAGGCCAAAATTGTCCTTAGGTGGTCCCATCCAAAAAATGTATCTGGCAGGTCCATACCTCATCCAAGATGGCCACCATCTGGAACATAGTTTTTACATTGGCCCTATTGATTTTAAGGGGATTCTCTGCCCAAATTTTTGAATTTTTACTTGAATTGTGGTCTGAATGTTTCAATTTCATGATTATGTATAACCTTGATTATAAGGGGAACCCCTGCCCAAATTTTTTTGAATGTTGTTTGTTATGGGTTGTAATGGATGGTGGATCTTTTGGTTGCCATGGAAACCAAACAAGAATACTGTAATTTTAGAAAAAAAAGTTCTGCTAAATTTTTTGTTTTGTTTTTCCTAATGGAAATGCCTTTTATCTATGTCAGCCATGGTCCAGGTGAGCGATACAGGCTCTTGAGAGCCTCTTGTTATAAATGGTTATTTATTTTTCCACTTGACAATTCATGTATAGAACAAAAATAAAAGCTTTGTTCCATTGCTTTTTACCATGTATTTGTAGAGACCTTGTCTCATAGGCATGTACTCCACATCCCTTCATTCATTTGATGTGGATTAATTAAGGTCTTTCACGACACGGTCGTAAAGACCTTGTTGTAATTTTTCTTCTGATTATTATTATTATTATTATTTTTCCGCCACCCTGCTGACAAAAAACTACGCGACATATCGTTTCGATACTTGATGTGGTAGATCGGTATGACAACACGACAAGAAAACTCATCCCGTTGTCCTGATCTATTTATAGTAACGGATTTATCTCCCTGGGT
>MJUU01022443.1:0-28873 GCA_002080025.1 Modiolus philippinarum | reverse complement strand
AACCAAAAATGTTCAGTTAAACATGGCCGAAAAAGTAGGGTCGAGGTCAAAGATTAAGGTCCTTAGCAACAACATTATTTTGCCATAAATACCTTAGCAACCATAGACAAAACATTTTGTAATGTTGTAAAGAGGAAATAAATGGCATTGCCAACCGGAAGTGAACTAGCAACAAGCTTATTTTCGAATAAGTCCTTAGTAACCGTTGAGCAAAAGACTAATCAAGTTCACAACTTTTGTTTACATCTCATTTTTGACCGAAATTGACAACAAAATCAAACATGTCTTCAATGTGGAAACTAGTGAAAGACCTTGCAATTGTTCTCTGAACAATTGACCTTTTAATTTAAAACTGCTTTGGTTATCAAAACATTATTTTTGTGTTTTCATTTGATTTGTTAAATCGTCTGTTTTTTTCCCGAAGCCTCGGTTTTATCAAAGAACATTCCAGCTCCCTGATTCATATCCTTTCGTAAAATATAAAAAAACTAAATACCGAAATTACTGTGAATTATCTGATGCGTGATATCAGTAAGAAGTGTATTCTGTATTGTGTAATAAACAATGATATGGAGTAAATGTACATGATGAAAAGTCTCTACAAATACAATATTCATGGTAAAACTAAGCAATAGAACAACGGTTAAAATGTTGTTATTCATCTTGAAGTCACGATGAGACCTTCAACTAGGAGCTCTGTTCATAACTCATAGTGAGTTTAAGACGGCCCCTAGCACTAATTCGAGCGGAATTCAGTGCTACAATGTAGATGTCGGGCAAACGCAATATCCATGCAAATTTTCGCCCATGGATGCAGGATCGTCAACAAACATAAAAATGACTGGCAAAGTGTTTTTCAGTCTCGTCATCCGTTGCTCGGCAAAATGCCGAAGACAATCACATCATTTATTTGGGAGTTCACACTGCCAGTACTTTTGATTTCTGTGCTGCCTTGTTTATCACAATGGCATCTTCCATTTTTGTCTTCGTTTGTCATGTTTGTGATACCGATTTGTCCTTGTTATTGTCTGAATACGTTATAGTTATATACACAGAAGCTTTTTTAAAAACTTTTACCTTGGTAATGTTTGACGGTTATAGAAGTAACTCATACCATGGATTTTAATTTGTTTGTCTTAGGGTTCGAAAATGACATTAATCAATCAATCACCAAACTGATCTTTAACACCATAATTTTTGCTGACTTTGAGATGGGTGCCATGCGTGGAACAGATCATGCTTACCCTTCCGGAGCACCTGATGATACCTAAGTTTTGGTAGGGGTTCACATTACTAGTGCTCTGGTTATGATGCGTTCTTGTTCGTTTTTGTTTATTTGTTTTGTCTTTGTCATACTGTTAATTCGTGTTGGATGTGAATTGACTGTATCACCTTAGCACAAATTTTGTCTTAAATGGATCCGTAACGATCCGTAATGATACATATTTATATATATTTTTAACAAACTTACGTTGTTCGTCCCTTTTGAAGTTTTCGCGTATCTCGTACTTCTCCAGAGTTTTAATTCAAATATAAATATAATCTTCATTCTATATATATTGAACTTGATTTTACTGATGAGTAACATAGAACCAAATCCTGGACCTGAATCGCCAAACACGTCGAGTTCACCTCTATACAGTAGTACAGAAAGTCTTTCCAACGATGAAACAGTATCGATATGTAATCTAAATATTCGAAGTATCCGTAACAAAATTTCCTTTTTAGAACACTTTGCTGAAGAATTTGATATCCTTGTTTTAACAGAATCGCACTTAGATAAATCTGTCACGAACGATGAAATAAATATTGACTTCTTCAACCAAACTCCACAAAGAAAGGACAGATCTGATGCAGGGGGTCGTGACGCATGTCGTGGCGGTGGTCTTTTAATTTATTCGAAACAAGAAGTCGGCATTAGTAGATTAACAAACTTAGAAAACTTTGTTGACGAATCAATATGGGTTCAGGTACATGTAAAAGGTCAAACCTTCCTATTATGTAATACGTTTCATCCACAGTGGCCTGATGTTGAATATTGGACTCGTCTGACACTTTCAAATGAACTAGCATATCAAATAAACAATAATATAGTGATCTGTGGGGACCTGAACAGTAACTTGTTTCTACGGAGCAATAATAAACTTGTTGATTTGATAGAGTTTTTTAATCTAAAAAATGTTATCGAAAAACCTACACGCTGTGTGGGTAATATTTTCTCCTTACTCGATCCTATAATAATTAGTGATACTATGCAATGTTTATACTCGGATGTTTTAAAATTACCGGACCATATTAGTGATCATGACGCGGCCGTGTCCAAAACCTACGTCTTCATCTTTCAAACCTGAAATTTGGCAATATGATAATATGAATATTGAAAAGTTTGATGAAATGTTAAGTGACATTGATTGGAATGAAAAACTTAGTAGTATGATATGTGTGAAGAATTTTCTAAAATATTTTTGGAAGTAGCAAGAGAATGTATCCCGAAAAAAAATATATCTGTACGTAATAAAGATCGTCCATGGTTTAACAGTTCTATCAAGAAAGAAATACGTATAAGAGATCGAATTCGGAAAAAGGTTTTGAAATATAATAGGGAGAGTGATATTCAAAAATATAAAAAGCAAAGATATAAAGTAAATAATATGACGAAAATTGCAAAAGAAAGGTTTGAGGCAAACTTAGAAAATATACTTTTAGACAGAAGTACAAATTCAAAAACTTATTGGAAAATTATGAAACAATTGATAAAATCAACTAAGGGAAGTAACTCCATTCCACCGTTATCAAATTCAATAAATGACCCTACATTGGACGACATTGTATACGAAGACCAAAATAAATGTGAATTGTTAAATAGATACTTCAGTTTAATTTCCACACTAAATGATGAAAACATCCCACTTCCAGATTTCGAAATTAAATGCAATAAGGCCCTTTTTAATATTCAAATTACCGAGGGTGAAATAATTGATGTTTTAAAAATACTTGACCCTAAAAAGGCATCAGGTCCGGATATCATTAGTCATAGAATGTTAACAATTTCACCACCCATTGAAAATTATTTTTGAAAAGTCATTGACACAATGTAAATATCCGTCAAACTGGAAAATTGCTCATGCAACTCCTATTTTCAAAAAAAGTGACCCATCCCTACCATCAAATTACCGTCCTATATCACTGATAAGCTGTGTTGGAAAAGTTATGGAACGACTAGTTTACAAACATGTTTATAACCATCTTGTTTCCACTGATCTAATTTATCGGTACCAGTCTGGATTTTTACCAAAACATTCAACAGTACACCAATTAATAGAATTATACAATTCGGTTTTAAATTCCCTCGAAAAAAGAGAATTCAGCTGCTTTGTATTTTGTGATTTTTCGAAGGCCATTGATAAAGTTTGGCACAGAGGTCTATTACTTAAATTATATTCATATGGAATAAAAGGTAGTCTTCTTAAATGGTTTGAAAATTATCTTCACAACCGAAAACAAAAAGTGGTTCATAAATCCTGTTCTTCCTTATCTTCTTCTGTTTATGCTGGAGTTCCTCAGGGATCAGTCCTACTCTTTTTGATTTTTATTAACGATATAGGGGACATTCTTTATTCCCTTAGCAGACTTTATGCTGATGATACGTCTCTTGGATACTCAAATACAAGTTTGGTTGAAATACAGAACGTTGTAAATCACGACCTGCATGAACTTAATATGTGGTCTGATAGATGGTTAATGTCGTTCAACCCTGAAAAAACTGAAATTATGATCATTTCTAACTTAGAAATAGATAATAACCTTAACTTTCAGTTTAATGTGAAGCAACTCCATCTTGCAGACAATCATAGGCATCTTGGAGTCACATTTTCTAGTGATGCCAAATGGAATACTCATATTGATAATCTTATTACCAGTATTTCAAAACACCTTTGTGTTCTACGTAAATTAAAATTCACTATTGGGAGAACCAATTTAGAAAAAATGTATATTGTATTTATACGGCCGTTGTTTGAGTATGCCTCTGAAGTGTGGGATAATTGTGGAATCGTTTATTCAAACAAGCTAGAAAGTCTTCAACTTGAAGCCGCCAGAATTGTCACCGGTCTCCCAATTTTTACAAAAATAGATTATTTATATAGAGAAACAGGCTGGGAGACACTATCGGAGAGAAGACGCAAACGCAAATTAAATTTATTTTTTAATATTCAAAACGGACATGCTCCCACTTACCTAAGCGACCTTATTCCCCCAAACATACAAAGTACAACAGTATATCCGCTTAGAAACGGTTCTGATATTATGATTCCCTTCTGTAGGCTATCTCTTTCCAGCTCTTCATATATCCCATTCACTATTAGAGAATGGAATAAACTGGATCCAACTGTCGAAATCTCGACTCTATATCTAAATTCAAACATGCAATAACAACTAATGATAACAAACGTACTCCGATACCAAAATAGTATCCTTAAGGACCTCGGAAATTAAATATATGCTTAACGCAACTTCGAAATTGTTCGTCATTTCTTAATTATGATCTGTATAAAGTTAATATAGCTGCAAGTCCAGCTTGTAAATGCGGATTTGCTCGAGAAGATACTTATCATTTCTTTTTCATTTGTCCTCTATACACTGATATTCGAGAAAATCTATTTGAAAGATTAAGTTCCTTATCACTGGAAATAGACCTTGATCTCTTAACTAAAGGAAATAAAAACTTGTCGATACAAGAAAATATTAATATCTTCAAAGAAGTTTATAAATTTATCAAAGGATCCAAAAGATTTCTGATCGTTTAAATGCTTCTTGTTTCTGGTGATGCACCCATGTACCTACGGGTTTATACAAAATTTTTAGATGTGAATTAATTTTTGAATTTTCAACTTTTTCACCTGTTTTCTTTTTTTTTTTCATTTTAAACCCTTTACCATGTATTTCATGTATAAACATTATTATTAATTTTAATTTTGCATGTTCCTTTCTATGTTAATATAAATACTGTTTTGTAACAAATTTTATGTATGGGAGCGGACTACTTAAGTTGAAAAAAACTTGTGTCCAATCCCTTTTGTTATATTTATAGCAAATAAAATTATTATAAACTAATTGACTTGATTTTTGGTTTTTTATTTTAGAATTCCTCCGGATCTTACCTCGTTTCTGCGTCCGTATTCATTTGGCGATGTATAAACAACCACAGGGTAATTATCGATTCAACTCTAAGAAAACTTGGCGTAATAAAATCGTATGACACTATAACAGGTGGTCACTTTTATTGTTGTTCTTCATCTTGAAGTCACCATGATGTCTTCACTAATGATCTCTACTAAAGAGGGTCCCTAGTACTAGTTTGAGCATAATTCTTTGATACAATGTAGATGTCAAGCAACGCTAGATCCATAAAAATTTACGGCCATGGATGAAGGAGAGTCAACAACCATAGTGACTGGCAAAGTGGTCTTCCAATCCCTGTAATCCGTTCCCCGACAAAAAGGAAAACATAAGACAATCACGACATATAAAAACAACAGGGCAATCGTCGAATCAACTGTAAGAAAACATGGCGTTATAAAATCATGAGATGTGAGCACTATAACAGGTGATAAGAATAATATTTGGAAATTTCAAAAAATAAAAAGCTAAAATTTGGAAACGTGATAATGTATCCATATAAGAGATTTTCTCATGAAAGAATGCACCATAACTGAAATATATGGAGAGTATACATTCCTCTCACGACGAGGAATCTTTTCACGGACTACATACCGCAGAGAAACCCCAATTCTAGTCTTAAAAAATCAGACATGATTATTTTCCTATTTAAATAGGAATTCCTATTTAATTGATACAGAAAATAAATTCAAAAGTTGTTCAGTTTTGTAGAACCAGCAAGAAAATGCTGTTTACACGGGGCTAACCCCCCTATTTCCTATTTTTTAGGCAGTATTTCCTATTATTCCATATTTGGAAAAAATAATGTCTGAAAAATTCACATAAGACAAAGTCTCTACAAAAACATGGTTTTAGCAAGCAATAGAACGAAAGCATATTTGTTGTTCTTCATGAGCCTTCAACAAAACAACTCTGTTTATAGTAAATTCAAGGCAGCCTCTAGAACCGGTTTGATTGGAGATTCACTTATAGATATCGAACAAAGCTACATGCATGTAAATTTACGTCCCTAGATGCGGGATCGTCAACAAACAGGAAAGTAACTGTCAAAGTATTCTTGCTATCGCTGTCATCCGCTGTCATTATTTTAGAAAAATAAAATGTCAAAATTTGTATGATACTGTATTCTCTCAAGAACAAGTACACCATTAGTGACAGCATTCTTTCCTGTCACAGGAATCGTTTCACGTACATCTTGAATATCTTAAATGAACAGATTTTGAGTATGTCGAGCTAATTTCTGAAATACTTATCTCTAGATCTATACCCCATAGCTTAAATTGCAATTACTACAGAATAATATTTTGGAGAAAACTATTGATAATAAGTTTGAGTGACTATCAAAATGAAAAGTGAGCATACAAGCAACTAGGGTCTTCCATGAAGACTTACCTCTTATTTTGAAAAATAACTTCTCTTATTTTTATCATGTTCTAATTCTTCTGGGGTTTCTGGGGTCTCAACCTCGCTTATGAATAATTCTTAAGACATGCATTTTTATTGATTTTTTATTATCAGATAACTACATTCATACTGCTTCGTATGGAAATCTCCCTATTTGATTGGCAACGAGTACATCTGATCATTTCCGTCACTGTGTTTTATCAGTCAGTAAAACAACACCACCACGTGATTCCTTGATAACGACAAAAGTAAAAAAAAAGACGACAATGAAATGGTGCATCATCCAATATTTTCATTATGTTATCTTCCATGAACACCTGTATTCCATTTTCGGAAAGTAATTATAAGTATTGAATGCAGTTTTATTGTCGTGTAAAATCGTGGACCGTAGCATATTTTAAACATGAAGCGCTAGCGCCCTTCATTCAAAATGTGCTACGGTCCAAGCTTTTACACTACAATATAACGACAAAATATTGCATTCATTTCTTAAATGAACCTCCAAAACGTGTAAAAAAACTTGTGATCCTAACACCAGTGATTTTAGAGAAACGAAAACTTTTTAATAATTTACTTTGGCCATGGTTCCCAGTCAGAATGTAGCCAGTGTACAGGCGGGGGTGTTAAAGATAATTCTTTACGAAATTTGAGTATTGTATTCATGGTTTCTTTTCTAACCTTTTAAAGATATAACTTGTCACTTATTAAAGACAAAAAGGAGAGTTTTTACGGTAAAGTCAATAAAAATTTCAAAAAACTTAATTTCTACAACATTTTAGATGTCTTGAATTTGCACGTCCACTTTCCAGAAAAAGGAGAAAAACCCAAATATTTCCATATAAAACTTCCTTATATCACAATAAATATATGATTTTTATTTGTGATACTCTTCTTTAGACTTACGAAATCTAACAAATGGAAACTTTGTCAGAAACATTAATGTTAGAAATGATAGATAAATGGATCCAAAAATGGTCAAAATTGATAAAATATGTACAAACCAATCAGAAATTCTTGGGGTTTTCAAATTATCATAGCCCAAAAAATACACACTGACATATAGTTTTCTCTTCAGAAAAATTGCAGGGTCTTTATATAGGTTTCGCAAAAAGAAAAAAAGACAAACAAAAAAAATTGATGAAGTTGCATTTGTCAGAAGAGTGCATCCTTGATCGTATCTATCCAGCTGCATGAGAGTTTTGGCCATTTAACTGTTTCCTTTCCTGAAAGGGTTTACTAGTCTCGTCATGAAACACTGAGAATGCACGGTATAAAAAACTCGCAAAGGTTTGACTGAAAAATTGCACTTTAAGGTTGTTATCAAATATAGAAGTGTTAGATTTTCTCAACCTCTCAGCTTGACAAATGATTGTGCTGATGAGGTATGTACAACACAAAACTCGTGCCAACTATGCTTAATGGTTACATTTTGTTTCCGTAAATAAAGAAAACTACAAAGTACAAGATGATGACAGAGGCAAGGCAAAAGCTAGAGAATCAAAAAACCAAATTACAGAAACGACACAGTCACAAAAACATTATTATTAGAACACTTTGCCAGTCAATTTTATGTTTGTCGACAACCCTGCATGCATGAAAAAATGTAGTGTTGCTCGAAAATTAGCGATGATTTCTGCTCAAACTGGTGCTAGGGGCCTTTTATACTTACTATGAGGTATGAGTAAAACTTATTGTTGAAGGCCTCATGGTGACTTTAAGTTGAAAAGTAACAATAAAAGCGTTGTTCTATTGCTTTATTTCACCATGTATTTGCATAAACTCTGTCTCGTGTTCATTTACTTTATATCCCTTCATTGCTTGAACGTACATCACAAGTATAACCACTTAAGGCATGAACTCTAAAAAAAAACAAGATTGACGTATTGTGTTCCGGAAGCATGGGAAGGGTAAGCATATCCTTCCTTGTATTCAACAACCGTCACTCTGTTAGTGAGTAAAGTCGAAATTAGTAATATCAAATCCAGGAAGACGTGAATCTAGGTGGACGTATCCGTTCTCATGTTTGAAGCCCCCATTTCATAACTATATATGACATCTAAATTACGGACATTGAATTTCTGACGGGACGATAGTAACAAAGGCTGAACATATCCCCAACTCTGAAGTTTCCATGACAGTGCTTTTGCTCTTTCACAAATGTATGGTATAAAATTCAAGCTCTACATTTGTAACAAGTCAACCAAAACGCTCCATACGCTGGGGATGTGGGAATATTGGTGATAGGAAAGGGGAAGTTCACAATTGAAAAGTTAAAATCATCAAGATTATAATATAGCCTATATTTCAGACGTGAACATGGACGCCTGAAATCTAGGCTATATTACTTTGAGCTTGAAATTGAAGAGACAACCATTGCACCATAAAAGTATAGCAAAAGATATATGAAGACAAATTAGGTGCATTGGTTGTCTCTTAAATTGCAAGCTCACTTGGGGTAGATCCGAAATTAAATTTTCGGGTATATGAACAAATTTATCGTCTATAGATCGGAAACTAAAATTGAATAAATTCAACAAAAGAAAAAATAACATTTTCAAATTAAGACTGCCGCGCACGAAATGGATAGATCTTCAATGTGTCCAAAACTAATTGTACAAATTTCAAAATCATCGGGGTGTCAGAGGTTTAGATTACACAAACCTTGTGCAATAATAATTTGAAATTTTGTATTCAAAACTACCCAAAAATGTAGCTGCACGTTTAAAATGTTTTCAAAACAACTGTACAAAGTTTCAAAAGCATCGGGTATAATGTTTTTGAATTTCAGATAACACAAACTTGGTACCATAATTAAAAAAATAAGATGAAAATGTTCAACAATTGAGGAATTTTACATTTTTTTTCATCCCGAACTGCCAAGAAGGGAAGTTGCACATTTTCAACATATCGAGAACAACTATGTAAAGTTTCAGAAGAGCAGGTTTCAGATTACATAAACTTTGTATACAAAAGCGTGACGGACTGACGTACAGAGTCAAGCGACTCCTACACATGCTTTCACCCTTGGTGCCGCAGGTAAAAAGAACACATGTGTTCTCCGTTTTCAGTACAGAGGCATTTGTGCATAAGGACTGCAATAACTGTGTTTAGTTTTTTTTTGTAGTAGTAAAATCAAAGACTTCCGAGTTCCGACTTCTGACTTCTTACTTCTAACTTCTAACTTTTTACTTCGATGTTGTAATCCGGAAAGGTAGCCTTTCCGGATTGCAACATCGACTTCGGTAATTAATTATTTTCTCAGTTTTGTTAGGACTGAAAGTTTCATAGTTTATGGCCTATCGGGAAATCAATAAAAATTGATTGATAGCTTAATTGTGTTAGACCTTCTACTAGCAATATTTGAACTATAATTCAAGACGATAACAATCAATTTGGGAACAGAGAAACACTGGGGAGAGAGTAATTTCGAATGCCACTGGATAAAGGTCACCTACTTCTTGGGCGTCAAAGGTCTTGTATTTTTGTATTATCTGGGTCCTGAAGAACCAAGAATCGTGCATGTCATCAATCTTATAAATTTGTGGCTTTCACGTTAAAATTCCATGAAGTCACGCATCACGCCTATCATAAAGGGTATTTTTCACGATTCCCGCTCCAAAAAGAAAAAGGCCCGGACGCCATCAAGACCCCCTTTTATGTCTTAGATAACAAGAGTTTAGGGTGTGCATTTTGAAATATAAACTTATTCAATTGACAGAAAACTTCATTTATAGGAAATCGTGTTCAATTTTGCAATAGTAATTGGAAGATAAATTCTTGCAATCGGAAAAGATTGATTTGGTTTTGTTCATCCTCTTTTTATACACCCCTTCAAGACGATATAGGTTGTATGGTGGAACTTAGTTCATCAAGGTAAGAGTGATAAGATTGGGAGGAAAATCAGAAAATCAAGGAAGTGGGTGCATGGATACGTACACATTGCTGGATTTTAACTCAGAGCGGTGTCAATACTTCCTTAAATATTTCTCCTTCTGGAATATTATGACTTGCAATTGTTTATTTTCAAGGGATGAATGATACAGTTTTAATGATCAGAGTTTGGAGCTCATTCCCTGCTTCACATGTTGTTATATAAATATATTTCAAAATATTTCCATCTTCTAGTACTTCTTACTTCTAACTTCTTACTTCTTATTCTAACTATAACTTCTAACTTCTTACTTCTACTTTCTAACTTCTTACTTCTAACTTCTAAAGATAGCCTTTCCGGATTCAACACTGACTTCGGTATAAATATTGTCAATGTTCGGACTGAGGTTTCATTAAAATATTCCTCTAGTTTATGAGTAATTGCAAAATTTAATACCGAAGTCGATCTTGCAATCCGGAAAGGCTACCTATCCGGATTGCAACATCGAAGTAAGGAGTAAGAAGTCAGAATTCGGAAGTCTCCTTCCGGTTTTCGTAGTATTTTGTTTTCTATTAAAGTGACGTTCTACTGGTATTCAATACTGGATTTAAATTGTGATTTATTGGATACGTCGCTTCCAATGATGAGAAAAGACTGTGTCTGCCAACGGTAAATGCATGACCCTTTCACTAATTCCCAGTTCATTCTATAAAAGACCCCCGGGCTCTTATGAGCATCTACGGCAATTATCAACTGAATGTAGATTAATAAAGAAAATCCGTTTATATATTTTTACATCGGACTGTATAATACATGAAAATATCAACAGTTTTTTCATAAGTTGTTGACAAAGGAATAGTTCGTCATTGAAAATCACAATAAAAAAGATAAAACCTCACTGTCCGTACTTGTCTGCTAGTCAATATTCTCTCAGTAATAGTTTTGACATGAGAACGCGGTGTGTATGTATAAGATCACCCCGACGACCGGAGGCCGTAGGGGTTAGCTTATACAGACACATAAAGTCCGAATGTGATAACTATTTTACATCCCAGCTAATATATTAAATGAAGGAAAACCTATATACATTCTTAAAAATTATTTCCATGCTTATAATGTCATTAAATAAATATTCTTTACTATAATAATAATAATATATATCCTTACTGTGCCCAACAATAATTCTTTATATACGATTTTTCAACATCGAAAGTCCAGCGAGTTTACGGTGTAGTAGAGGTAACTTAAAGATTAGAACATAATCACTACTCCTTCAAAATCGAAAATCTTCATTCCGATCGATTGATTGATTCCTATAAACAACACTTCATATCATCACAAATTGAAGATTGAATAATAATAATAATAATGATAATAACAATACTTTTATTTAAATAATGATATAAATATAATTAGTAAGATCATTTTTAGCATTCATTTTGCTTGCGATTTACTTCACAAATGAAATACATTGATCTTTAAAGAAGGGTGAAGAGAAGTGACCTTTAGATTTTCTTTTCTGTCCTAATAATTGTTCATTCAATCCTCAATGGTGCTTGATACAACTTTTACATGTACAATGTATCTAGATATACAAGCATAACCAATCATGTCTTCTTTTTTATATTATTGTCCGTCCAATTTAAACCTCCAATATTGAGGTTTGGTATATGGATATTTATCGGACTTCTGTTTTACAATTATGATCGTCGTGCCAAATCAAATAATAAAAAAAAATATTATTTTCACTACATAGACAGATCCATTATACTAAATTTTGTAAATATACTCTCAGAGTAAACAAAAAGTGCAAGTAATTTAGCCACAAAAGACTCGGTTATTATCCAATGGATTGTTTTATAAAAATTTTTAAAAACTCGGCAACTTCTACATGAAGATAGAATATTTAATACAAAAACAAATCCTATTCTAAAAGAGTGTTATAATGTGTCAAAATGATGCATTCAAATGGTATTTATTCATGATATACATATATAAATCATATTAGAAAAGAATTTAATGTTAATAATATCAATTTTGAAAATATATGTTCCAAATATAGTACTAAAACCAATAAAAAATACATTGTATTTTAAAAGGGAGACTAGCAATTTTCTTAATAAAAAATATGAAGATAGAATTATCACGCATTATTAAGATAAAAATAGTAAACTTCAACTATTCAAAGCATTTAAAAATGACTGTAACTTTGAAAATTACTTAAATTGTTTAAACCCTGAAATGAGGAGGTTGATTTGTAAATTTAGAACATGTGATCATGTATTACAAATTGAATCTAGAAGATACAAGAACATTCCCTGTGAACAGCGTCTTTGTAATATCTGTAACAAAATTGAAGATGAGGCACATTTCATTTTAGAATGTACAATAAACCAAACTATTAGATTTCAATTCTTTTCTAATTTTGAAACTAATGACACTTCAACTTCTAAACTAAAAAAAAATTCTAAACCCAAATATTAAAGACCAAGTACAATTGCTAGGCCCCTTTTTAAAACAGTCAATTGCACTGTAGACAGGGGTAAGTTGATTATATAAAAAAGAAGGGAAACGGGGAATGTGTCAAATAGACAACGACCAAAAGGGGAGTAATAACAACTCAAAGCAAGCATAAGATCTTCAATGAACGGTGAGAAAAACCCATACATGTTTATTCTTGTATATTGTGTATTCCATTCTTCTTTATTTGTTTTGCCATAAGCCCATAATTGGGCATAAAGTTGCAGAATAAAAATTGAAATTGAATTGAAATTACTGCTTGGGGCAACATTTGTAGTGGCTTGTAAAGAATTTCTGTCTATTAGTTCTATTGTTCATACTTGACTAAACAGATGATTGAATTTGATCAAGTCATAATTAATTTTCAAAATATGCTAAAAATATTTTAAAAGGTGCGGTTAAGTTCTAAATCGGTCAAACAATAATTTGTCATGTTTTATGTACCATAAACCACTCGGCTACGCCTCGGGGTTTAAAGTCCATGTCAAATCATTGTTGAACCTATACTAAAAGTCTAGTAAACGAAACGACTCTGGTTTGAATCCCAAAATGGATAATGTCATTTTTTTCCTTTAAAAATATCATGATAGAAAATCGTAAAATTTTACTGACCAAAATAACTATACAGTTCTCAAAATCTGGCCTCGACAGAAACAAAAAAAGTAAAAATATCCTTTGTTTTAAGTGGGGTGAGATTGCTTGGGTGATCCGACTCGGATCAACCAAGTTAGAACAAAGGAGCTGGGATTTAAATTAACAACAATGCAACAAATACTTGTATTACCGATCAGATAAGAACTGTTTCAAATGGGCCTTTTGTGTTCATTGTATATAACAAATGAAAGTGTCAATTGTAAATTTATTGCAAAACTATTGAAGAAACTAAACTTTACAGTTACTTAGTGATTTTGTTATTTTTCTGCGATTGGTCGATGAATCTGCTTGGCCTGTTAGCCCCCCCGGAGGAAATCATTAAAGCAGTAGTGAGTACTTCGGTACTAACCCGAAAACCGATTTTGTTTTGAAACTTAAGCTTGCAATATCGAAATTTCAGAACATTTTGATTTGGAATGGAGGAGTACATCCTTCGGTCATAGTTCTGCCATTAGCTACGTGTGGTTTTCATTTAGGCCCTAAATTTTTCTCAACAAAAATTTCGGTTTATGCCCATCCAAAAATTTTGATTTTATCGGCACTGAAGAGACAAGAGATGGCCATATGAAGAAGCTAAATTTACAGTAACGTCGGTATTTTGTTATTTATAGGGTTGTTCTATTCGATTTTCTCTTGGGAACTTCAAACCACATAACTTTTATTATAAAAAACAACCTTTTCGTGATAAAGGATACTTTTTTTAAATAATATTATAAGGGAAAGTATTGACATTTAGAACCTGAACCAATTTAATCAAATGGGTGAATTACAGATTGTTCATATTAACGCATTTTCAAGTAGTGCATTTATAGTAATTGAGCAACTAACCACCACAAAAATAATAAAATAGATATAAAAATTTATTTTGCAGGAAAATTATATCATTATTATATATTTATCGCGAATAAAAATAACAACTTAAAATATCCAACTAAAAGATCAAAATTAAGATAATTACGAACATCAAATTCTCTATTTAAGCATTGACATTCAGGAAGTGAACCAATTTTATCAAATGGGTGAATTATAAGCGGAATATTGTAGATTGTTTATATTAACGCATTTTCAAGTAGTGCATTTATAGTAATTGGGCAACTAACCACCACAAATAATAATAAAATAGATCTGAAAATTTATTCTACATGAATATTATATCATTTTTGTATGTTTATCGCGTATAAAAATAACAATTTTAAATATCCAAGTAATATATCAAAATTAAGATAATTTTAATATCAGTTTCTCTATTTAAGCAGACGATGTGTAGTCAAGTTAACCATTTATGTTACATATGTACCATTGAAGTCTTCTATAAAAGGTATGTTTTAACAACTTGGGTATTACTGTATTTTGTGATCGATCCTGCAAAAGAAAAAAAATCAGCGATTGAATATGTTTATATCTCGTCTGAAGGATCGAGCAACTCCTCCTACAATTTTTCTGATAATTATTTTCCTTATTTTGCACATAATTTGTTTTATTCTATTTTAAAGATGTGCATATTTTAAGGATTTAAGTATTGTTCATTTTTCGGAAAAAAAAAGAAAAAAAAAGATTGTTGAACTTTTTACTATTTCTGATAAATTAATAATAGAGGATTCATAGATAAAATTTTTCCCCGAAACTCTTCCAACGATTTTCCAAAATTTTATTGAACGGATTATTTGTATGTAAAATAATTGCATATGGTGAAGAGTTTTTATTTTGATAGATTACTACGAAAAATAGGAAAATAACAATTGTTGAACTTAGTCATTTTTGGGTTAAAATTTCCTTTCATAATGTTTTCTTATATACAGTCCGCCAAAAGTTAAGCATCACCTTTTTACATGAACATCATTTTTGAAGCTGTATTGAGGTAAAAGGTTTTGGTTGTAAACACGATGAATGAGATAATTTTAATATTTGGATGTCAATCTTTAACCATGCTTCATATTGTTGTCTTTATGTGAAAAGTTATGAAATTCTGCACAACCCAATTTAATGACAAAATGTGGTAGCATTGACCAGAAAAATAAGTTTCAGTTCAATGCATGAATTCTGACTGAATTTTCGATACAACAATGAACATTCCTATTTGTGTTTTAGGTAACAGTTGTAGACATAGCTGGTAATGTTTGAATACAGGGGAGATAATCCAATTTAACGACAATTTTACAGATGAATTTCCCCTAACGTGACGAAATGTCAAAACAAAGCAATCTCTTTGTCGAATTTAGCCATTAAATCAGGGTTCTGTCAATGTGAAGACCATTTTTATGAGGGGCATGAATTTGAAAACTTTCGAGCAACATTTTTGATGACCTTTAAAATTTTGAAATCTGAGTTTTTGCGGTCATTTCAGAACCACATCCCAATACATGTCTGTTTTGAATCAGAGAAGGCTTTATTAGATTCTGAGACTGCCAAAATATCCAAATAATGATTTCCGGTGTACCAAGTGTCTTCTTTTGACCATTTGTTTGGTTGGATTTCGGTAAAATTTGGTAATTTTTTCAAAGATTTTAAAGCTTAGAAAAATCTTTTTCCATTATTGCGAGGAATAACTATCCCGATCTGTGTAAAATTTGTTTAAAAATTGTCAATTTAGTCGGTTTTGAATATTTTTAGGAACAGTGGAAACTTCTGGAGTGATTTTTCAGAATTTACGAAAAAACAGTCGGTCTTACTTTGATTAAATGTGGCCGCGTTCCAAATCCGTTAAAAGAATCCCTTAAAGCCTAAATTAACAATTATGGAGTGTTGTACCACATTTACCCCATAAAAATGATCTGGTAGCAAATTGGAACTCCCAATGTTCCAAATTGTAGTTTATTGTTGACACTGGAATTCTCATAATGAAGGGATCGATTTATCTTTGGTTGCGAAAATCGGATTTTCGATTATCTATTCAAAAGCTTGAAAGTACTATTACATGCTTTATGTTAAGGCTTATCATCGTGCAAAATTTTATACCTAAAGCTTTCAACATGTTAGTTTGGTGAAACTTTAAAAGTAAGGGATGCTTAACTTTTGGCGGACTGTATACTTATATTAAGATTGCACATGTCATGTAGTATAATTTAAGGATTTTACTTGAGGCCCCTAAAAATATAATTTTTTTCAAATGAAAGTCTCTTGGTGTGAAATATTAACAGAATGTGTATTCACGCAATTCCCGAAACAAGTTTTATGCTTAAAAGTGTTAATGTTTGAGATCATTTGTACTGACAAAAAAAATTGCAATGTGTAAGGAGGTTGATTTTAGTTCATTTTTGTGCAAATGTGGGTTTTTGAACCAATTCATTTTAGATAGAACAGTAAAGCTTCTATGGTTTGTCCGCTCAACCTCTCCCGAAGTTTTTCTGGTATGAAGTTTTTTTGTAGATCATTTATTCTTATATCTATGGAAGCCCATATAGGACCTACCAATTTTTTTTGAATTCGTTATAACGAATTCTGGAATTTGTTATAATGAATTTAATTCGTTATAACAAATTTTTGAATTCGTTATAACAGATTTTTGAATTTGTTATAACAAATTTAATTCGTTATAACAAATTCAACAATTCGCTTTAACAAATTTTAGAATTTGTTATAACGAATTAAATTTGTTATAACAAATTTTAAAATTTGTTATAACGAATTCAAAAATTTATAACAAATTCTAAAATTTGTTAAAGCGAATTCTTGAATTTGTTATAACGAATTAAATTTGTTATAACAAATTCTGGAAGTCGTTATAAAAAATTCTAGAATTCGATATAACAAATTCGAGAATTCGTTATAAAAGCTTGTTAAACTATTGCATGCCAAAGTCGCATAAAATCAGGAATTCTGGCATGACGTCTAGATACCGTGTTCTTGTTCGATTTTCTAGTGTCCTCTCTCATATAACCCTTATCTCAATCATGATCGGGATGAATAGTCTCTTGAAAGCCCCTACCCCAACTACGAGATATATTGTAGCTTGCATTCATTGAAAAAACATAATTCCAGCTACATGAAACCTAGTTACTTGCTTAAAACCCTAAATTTTGATTGGCATTGTATGTTTTTCGACCCTACAATTTCGTCGAGATGTTTCCTTATTTATATTACAGAAAGTATGAGGGCATCGATATAATATCGAATGAAGAAAATCTGCCCTTCTGATATGTTTTAGGTTAAAGAACAGCAAGTTTCAGTATTGCGGGCATAGATAAAACATCGTGTGGAGAAAATGTGTCAATTCTTATATATTTTATCGTAAATTGCAGGAAGTTCAGTATTGCGGATCTCGATACATGTATAATATCGAATAAAGAAAATGTGCCTTTTTTAATATGTTTTAGGTTTAATAACAGCAAGTTTCAGTATTGCTGGCATCAATATAATATTGAATGGAGAAAATGTGCCTTTTTAAATAGGTTTTTGGTCAAATTACAGCAAGTTTCAGCATCGCGGGCATAGATAAAAATCGAATGGAGAAAATGTGCCCTTAAATTGCAGCAAGTTTCAGTATTTCAGTCATTAATATAATATCAAACGGAGAAAATGTGCCTTTTATAATATGTTTAAGGTAAAAGTAAAGTAAATTTCGATTTTGCGGGCATTGATATAATATCGAATGGAGAAAATATGTCCTTTTTATATGTTTTAGGTTAAATTACAGCAAGTTATGGAGAAAATGTGCCATTTAATATGTTTTTGGTTAAATTTGTATTGCCGGCATCGACATAATATCTAAAGGAGAAAAGTTGCCGTTTCCTAAATGTTTTAGGTTAAATTACAGCAAGTTTCAATATTGTTGACATAGATAAAACATCAAATGGAGACAATGCGCCATTCATTACAATGAATATTTCTATCTTAAATTGCAGAAAGTTTTAGTATAACGGGTATCTATAGAATGGAGAAAATGTGCCTTTTCTTTTATGTTTAAGGTTAAATTAGAGCAAGTTTCAGCGTTGCCTTTTCTTATATTTTTTTGGTTGACAATTAGTCCCAGATATACAGTATATTTCATTACTAAATCACTTATTTTTATGTAAATGAGAAAAGACGATAACTGTCCATTATGTGAGAGAAAGAATTGATTGAGTCCTGCAGGGCCGAGATCAGTTCTTTTTCTCATATAATGGACAGTTTGAGGCTTTTCTCCTAATTAAAACATGATTTTCATTGTTCAAATAACGGACAGATCAGTGTAAGCCCATTGATCTAGAAATGATGTGTATAGAAGTAGGGGTCATTCTCAAAAATTGTCGATATTTGTGTTATTCGGATGTATGCGTGATATAGGGTATTTTTTTTCACTTTTTAAAATTTTCAGGATGTATATTGGTAATGTATTGGGTGATTTGTAATACAAAAATAATCCCTTTATGTCTAATTCTTTGTTTAATTTGACTTCAAAAGTGGCAATTTTAGTAAAAACTGTTTGTGATTTCGCCGTGATAGCAAAGATATGTCAAGATATCTTTAAAAAAATGAAAATTCAAATTCAAAATTTTAATATTTATTTTCTATCAAATAATTTCTTTGAAAATAACACATAAACCATACCAAACACGTACATATTCTATGAAAAAATACAAGAAAACATGTGTGTTTTTCGCCGTGTCCCTTGTGTTACTGTAACCGTGTAATTCATCCAGGAAGTAAGGGTTATCTCTCTTACTGATTAACTAAGTGCCTTCTTGAAGTACTACTTCATCTTTGAAGTACTGGATATTCCATTAGGCACTTTGATGCTATTCAAGCCTCAAAATCTACCTCTTAGGTATGCAGGGTTACACCGTAATTTTCATTTCTGTCCCTGTTGTTACTGCATTTTCGATTATTCATCAATATGAAAAAGAAAGGAAATGGGGTAAATGTCAAGGAGACAACTTCCAATATCCATAAATTTATTTAGCACCAGCTTATGACCAGTATTTGTATTTAGTAATTTGCTTTGCAGAACAAGCTGATCCGTTGTACAAGGGAACATACAATGTAAATAAAAATGGATTTAGTAATGAATATGTCCCTTGTGTTACTGTCCCTTGTGTTACGTAACACAAGGGACCAAATTCGTAAAATCAGGGGCAACAAGTGGATTCTAAGCAACCAATTTTGAGAGGAAGACAAAAATAAATGCAATCACCCCATGCAAAATACTTTTCTACTTCATCTTATTGGAAACACAGGTCCTTATTCACAATAGTAAGTCTTTTTGAAACATTATACAGACAGTAACACAAGGGACAATTTCAAAAAGTAACACAAGGGACACACGTGATTGCTAACTCAACGATGCAACTTCGATATTAATATTGAATACAAATCAAATTTAAAAAGTAATTAGAGCGATGAATTAGTAATTTTCTACTTCTTTATTCAAAAGTTTTACAAAACTAAAAGATCTATTAAAATGCACAAAAATCTGGTAACAAAACTAGCCGAAACGATAACATGTAAAAACAAATCAATTGTGACGTGCTAAAATGCATTTGGGTTAGCTTTTCTTTATGTTTCGTAGAAAGAAGGGAGTAATAAATGACTACTTATCTGTTTTGAAGTAAAAAATAAACGTGAAAACGTTTCAAAAACTTTTAATGGATAATGTTGTAGACATCGAATGTCACTTGTGTTACCAAATGTCCCTGTTGTTACCTGCTTGAGCGATTGCTGGATGCCTGAATGTAAATTTTCTCTTCAAGTAGATGAAGTAATTGACTTCTACTTTTCTATTAAGTAAGTAAGATTAGGACGCTTAGCCTTTTTTATAAGAAGAAAACAATGTTTATATGTACTCGATACAAGTGTCCCTGGTGTTATTAAATGTGCCCTTGTGTTACTGAAGTCAAAATTTGTATTATTTTCATGTTTTAAGTTAAAATTTTGATTCTTTTTGAATGAAAATGTTGGTTTCATCGTTCCATCTTTGGGCCATGAACTTGAAATATTTAAATTGTAAAAATATAGAGACAGTATTTTAATTTTTGATGGTAGAAAGTCACTAGTGTTACCAATTGTGTCCCTTGTGTTACACAATTGTCCCTGGTTTTACCGACCGGTTTTTGACAAACCAGAAATTTGAAGCTCAACTCTAGTGGTCAAAATTAAGAGGAAAGATAACGTATATTTGAGATAATGATATAAACAATAACATACTTTTGATATTTAAAATAATTAGTAAATAAAATGTTGAAGTTTGAAAGGTCTTATCCTGTTCGTGTACGCAAGAGACTTGCAATTAAAAAAAACAATTATGTAAAATAGCTAAATCGAGACAATATCATTTTATACCAGTGATTTTTATTTGTTCATTATATCAAGAGGGTTACAATGGTAATATTCTTATAACATACGCGATTTTTATCATTTTTCCTAATAGTAACACAAGGGACACTGGCTGGTGGCATTTGACTTATTTTTCCATTAAAATTTATTTTCATACATTCAAAGTTAATGCCGAGATGTTGTTTCTAAAACTTCAAATGATTGAGGACCCAAAAACCTTAATACTGAAACAAAATGGCCAGTTTGATTTTTTTCTAAAATCATCTTCAAAATATTGACGATTTTTGAGAATGACCCATAGATCAACTTGCAAAACAAGTTATTTTGTTTTGATAATGGACAGCTATGGGTATTTATATTACGCGCTCCCCAAATAAGGAAGTATCTTGTCCCTGTTAAAAGGGTAGGTCAGAACTGGTTTTAGTCATTATTCTCGCAACATGGGTCAAATACGAATGGTCAAGGAATATTTCTTATTTACTCTTCATTTATTGAATACTCTGATTTGCCTACGACTGATAGCATTCTTAGCGAAATCCGATAAAGGAAAAAGAAAAATTTGGGTCAGATTTCAATGAGAGGAGTTGGTTTTTTCCTGATATTTCCGACGATGAAATTTGAAAGCTGCCGAAAACACGGAAAATGTCAGTTGATTTTTGACATGAATGAAATCGAAACAGTCTTATTTGGATTATTGCTTTATGGTCTTATAAGTGGACAGACGGTGATGGGTAAAAGAAGACCCGTTCAACATTTATCTTAAATACTGAATGTAAACCATCAACAAGTAAAAAAATTGTATTTTACGCTGTCTCAAGACAAATATAATCTTCATGTGCAAGTGTCTGTGAAATGATTATAAACACAGACGCTGTTTGAAATAAAACAAAATATGTGTTGCGAAACAGCTCTAAAGGCCAATAACAAAATAACGAGATACATGAGTATGTGAGCTGTTAAAGGGGTGAATTTATAATCTAAAATATGACCTAAAGCACAAAAAACATGGCTGTTTGAAATAAGCGTTCTAAAGTATTCCATGTAGATTTATTCTTATGTTGAATTGAATTTATGAATGATGTGTGAGATTCATATTTTGGATTTGAAGTTATAATAAATAATCGGGAAAGATCGGGGATATGTTCTCTGTTTTAATCTCCGAAGGGCATGCCATTACTTGATGTGGTTGTCGAATTATTTGTCATTTTAATAAATGACAAGGTTTTTAGTTTTATTGCAATTCTTGAAATCGGTTGTTCCAAGTGAAAAATCTGGAATTTGGAGTTATTTATGAACACGAGACCATATTCTTATAAATAAAGAAGCAAACAATAGGAAAACGCAGTTAATGTTCTGAGTAGGGATGGCAAAATGTGTCGAATTCAATACTCGAGTACTCGAGTACTCGGATCATTGTAATTGATAATGTATAAACCATTCGTTTAAAATGGGATGAGGACCTGCAACATAGGTCTTCCCTGCTTTTCAATGAAACCTTTCTAGCTTGTTTTTTTTTATTCGGAAAGCATTGTCAATTTGAATGATTACTAATTAATCACCTATTTTATACATCAAACAATCAAACACTAATTTTCAAATAATAGACTAACGGCTTGTACTGTAGAAATGTGCTTTAATCTGATTCAAATTAAGTTAATAAAGGGTCTCTCTGATTGAAAATAAACAATCAACGTTGCCTGTCCTGCCAATTACATGTACAAGTTTTCTTCTGTTTCGCCGATCCTATAATTTTATGGACATGTTTCAAAATGGTTAGTTACTGTATAACTTTAAATCCGATTAGAAAGAAGGTTTTTAAATATATTTTACCGAATAAAACAAGACAATAAATAGGTGATTAAATTTTTAAAGATTAATGTTCGTGAACTTCCTTTGATTAAAAATAAGTGATTTGATGAGCAAATTTCAGAAAAGCGAAAAGAGAATAACTGCAATACACATGACAGGGAATACAGAAATATCAAACAATGCAGATGGGGCGCAATAAATAGAAAATAAATATATTAGAAAGAAAAAAATATTGATAAAGTACACAAAATGCATCATTTAATTTATAAAATATCCATAATTTTTAAAATAAGCCGAGTACTCGAGTATAAAAATTGTACTCGAGTACTCGGCTTCTAAATGAGTACTCGTTGCCATCCCTAGTTCTTAGACTCTAAGTAAATCTTTACCATCCCCTAATCACTACTTTTTCTATTTTCTATTTTATTTTCTATTTGAAATGATCGCCCCACCCCTACCCCACAAACAGATGAAACATGAAGAAAACTGTCTATTATTTTAATAATGGACAGTTGTGTCAACTTAGTGGACAGTTTCCATAAACTTATTGGAATGTTACTATTACTCATCGTCCGTTAAGTTATATATTTTATGAAAAGAACAAAAGATTACGTCACAATCATGTTTTAATGAATTTTATTATATCCATTTATAAAGTTTAATTAGTTACTATTTTGGTTGTTAACAAAAAGTCCGGAATTTTTAATATTATTACAATTTTCGAATGCAGGAAAAATGACCTTTTCTGATATAGTTTTGGCAAAATTGAAGGAAATTTCAAATTTCGCACACCAATTTTAATCTTGTTTTGTGTATGTGTGCATCATATTTATAAATAATCAACTTATGAGATTATTTTGAAAAGGCGAATTATTTTAATGTATATAGATGAAATCTTTCATTAAAATCCGTTTGGAGAAAGTTGAAGTCGAAAATCGCGTGTTAAGAACCTTCAAAAATGTCTCGAATAGCTACATTCAAGTAAAATCAAGCGGAGTTGTCACAAGTCTAGTCCCCGCTATCATGTAGAATTAGTTAAACTTGTAATTTGTAAGACTCTTGACTTTTATTACAAGCTCAAATAATTAAGTCATTTCTAGTTCGTTTCGATAAAATATATCAGATTACCTAACTGAAACGATGCACGTTACACGGTAAACGATGAACGATCCACGGTACACAAAACACGATTGACTAATTTTTGTGTCATTCATCGTGCGAATCGTGTACGCTCAACGTGTGAATCATGTCCGTTCATCGTGTGATTCGTGTGCGTGTGTTTGGGAATGTTGAACGTTTCCATTGCGCCTATACGAAAAAGTTCGCTCGCTCTGACTTACGGCGTATTCTACTAACCAGATTCCCCTTAATAGCCTGATTCCATCTAAGCTTAGTACATTAGCATTATATGAGAGTCCTAGGCAGAATCAGCCTGATATATGGCTCGAAATATTTAAATGAGATCAGAAGAATTCCGTCTAGTAGGCGGATTCAGCCTAGTAAATTCAAGGCATAATCAGTCTATCTGTATACTCTAGTAAAATCCGCCTATGCTCATTTAGATATTTCGAGCCATACGCTAAGCTGAATCTGCCTAGTGGAATCCGCCTAGGAAAAAGAATCAGGTTAATTTACTGTTCTTATATTTAGGCGGAATCCGGTTAAGATTTTTATAGGCTGATTCGGCTTGAGCATGCAGCATCACAATTTGGCAATATGCCAGATGCCGATGGACGGCATTTCTATTGAACATACGAGAATGGCATATGTTAAATTAGGAAATAAATTGACTTCATCATTTGAATCTTATATAGGAGCTAAACAAGGGGATGCATTAAGTTATTCAACTTGTTTATAAATGATCTACCAGATATGTTTGCATCATCCTCAAATCCAGTTTTTGTTAATAATTATAGAGTAGATTGTCTCATGTTTGCAGATGATATTGTGTTACTCTCTGAGTCAAAAGAAGGTCTACAACACAGAATGGATATGTTGAAATATTATTGTTCAGAATGGTGTTTAAATGTTAACTTATCAAAAACCAAAGTTCTCATTTTCAACAAACCTGGCAAATTTATAAATCATCCAATATATTTTGATGAAGATTTAGTAGAATGTGTCAGTCAATATAAATATTTAGGCATTACCTTTACCAGTAGTGGAAAATTTCAAACATGTAAAATAGAACTACACAAGAAAGCAATGAAAGCATGTTTTAAACTTCAAAGTTGCTTATCTTCAACTAACCCGAGTATATCAACTTTGTTGCATCTTTATGACCATACAGTAAAACCTATATTGATGTACATTTATGGAAGTGAGATATTTGGAATGTTCAACACAGATTCAGCAAATTGCAAAATAGAAAGTAATTATTTCTTAGAAAAAATATACTTTAACGATATAACAGAACAAGTCACATGTTAAATTTCTGAAATATATACTTGGTGTTAATAAAAAAGCTAGTAACATAGCAGTAATGTCTGAACTTGGACGTTATCCTCTATATTTCTCCAAAATTATATCTATTTTAAAGTATTGTCATAGATTAGAATCATTAAATGAGGGACTTTTGTTTGAGGCCTATTCATGTAGCAAAATGCTGCACTCGGATAAAATCAAAACATGGTATCCAAGTATTATGTTTAATATGAATGAATTAAAAATACCAAATTTACACATGAAGATTGGAAATTTAACAAATAGCTTAAAAAGACTTACGTGACAATTTCCTTGAATATTGGTTTAAACTAAAACTAGAAACACAAGAATCTAAAAAGGGTAAACTTGATATTTATTTTTTTATCAAAAACAGTTTTGAACGAGAAAAGTATTTAGATCTCAAATAATTCAAATTAAGACAAGCCATATGCAAATTAAGAATCAGTGCATATCCCTTGAGAATAAAGTGCGGCAGATAAAAAATATTTAGCGTTCAGAAAGACTTAGTATATATTGTTCAAAGGGTAAAGTTGAAGATGAGCAACACTTTTTAATAGCATGTAATTTATATAATAATAAAAGAAGAATTTTTTTTCCTGTTTAGAGAAACTTGTGCAATGAATGATCGTGCAAAATTTATTTGGATTTTTTCAAATGAGAATTCTGATGTTCTGGACCTTCTTGAAACTTATATCCAAGAGTGTCTTGAGATTAGACACCAACATTGTTGACTGTTATATATGTATATATGTGTATATTTATATTTCTACTGGTATTATCCCTGCTTGGCTCTGGCCTGATCGTTGAAAATATTATTATATAATTATCAGTTTATTTCAATCGTTATACAAATATATATGTTCTCGTGTTCTTTGTCTAATTTTGTATGTATGTATTTGTACCTGAAATGAATCTTAATCATTGTATGAAATTTGTATGCCCCTTGTGGGACCATTAATTGGACTAAACAATCTTAATCTTAATCTTAATCTTATTCGCTAGTAGACAAGTCGTCCCACAGGAAAGTGGGAATAAAGACACCTTAAAGAGAGAGGTGACACACATTAATATAAATAGACATCCGAAAGAAATATGATGGATCGGTACCAGGATTTCTTTCTGGAGAATGAAGAAGATTTGGAAGATAGCACCCCAACCTTTAAACGCAGCAGCAGTGCTGCAATGCCCCCAATCTGGTTCAGCTGGATGAGCACACCCAGCAGTGTCAAAATTGCGGGGCGGAGCAAGTCAAGATAAGATTTGAGCATCAACCAGGGGAGCAAAAGACCAGCTGCGGCTACTCACTCAAGAGGAAGAAGGGGCAGTTCTGCAAGAGTAAAACAGGGAAGGATGGTCTCTGCTGGAGGCATAATAGGCAACCAAGCGAGAGGAGAATACCATCCCCGTCGAGGGTAAGATGGTGGTCAAAGAGACCCTGAAGACATCCGTAAATTGCTAAGGATGAGGGTCTGAGGGGGTCAGTAGAAAGAACAAGGAGGCATTGGTGAAGCCAATAGAGGAGAAAACAACCCTTAAATTTGCCCACTAGGAAGTCTTCAGCAAGAAGCAGCTGAAAGCGTAAGCAAAGAATCGCGGCCTCACCAAGTACTGTCAGCTCAAGAGAGACGATCTGATCCTGGAAGAAGACATCAAAAACGCCTCGGTCGAGGATGAGATCAAGCTCACCGAATTGAAGCTCTGAATGGCGTACTTGGCACGGTCGTCATCGAACCCGCAAAGTTGCACGACGTGACTACATTTCTAAAAGTAAGTCGGAGCACAATCTCCATCACCATCTCAGATGCTCTCGCCAAAAAGAAGGGATTGAAGGTGCACGTGGTGCTTCTAGCAGAGATGGTGAAGACCAACCCCGTGATCGGAGAAAATACCTATATCACCCCTTACTCCCGATCAGCCATGACTACCCTCACCCAATCATCTCAGGCCGCCTCGATACATCCAACTACTCCATCGAGCATTCCTCCGGCCGGCATCCCTACCGGCAAGAATAAGAAAGTCCTCGGAGTATTCAAGGACGAATGCGGCGGCAAGATCATGACCGATTTCGTGGGGCTCCTGGAGAAGCTGTACGCCTTCAAGATAGATGACGGTCAGGCCATTAAGAAGGCGCAAAAGGAGTCACTAAGAGCGTCATCAAGTGCATCACTGGCTTTGAGAACTACAAGCGATGCCTCAACACCCAGCAAGAGATCCATCATTCGATGAGCATCCTCCGAAGTCATGTCCATCAGATCTACACCGAGGAGATCAACAAGATCGCGCTCTCCGCGAACTTAATCGCCGACCTCGAATCGATGCGGCTGCATGGATGGAAGTTTCCCTAAAGATTCCAGACGACTTTGGCCTCGTAATCTTTTTTGCTCGCGGCGGTGGGAGTCATCTTGATGGATCGATGATTGGTGGTATTATACAGACGGACGAGATCGTCCAAGACGGGGAGGTAGGTGCGCGTAGAATTGGCCGAGAATTACTTGAACATCTCCTTCATGGTACGATTCCAGCGCTGCGCCACGCTCGATTTGTTTTCATTTTCGGTAGCGTAGAGATCGACGTCGTGCTTCCGGAGCAGATTCTTCATCTCACGATTATAAAATTCCGTGCCCTTATCAGTCCATAGCTTCTTGGACTCGAGATCCTTGGTCTGAAAGGCATTGCGTATTGTCGCACCTTTCTTATCCTTGAGCGGCACAAGCCAGCCCTACATGGAAAAGAAGTCGATGATGCTCAAGAGGTATTTGGAGCCTCTGTTATCGCGAGAGAAGTCGCTCATATCTACGAGATCGGCTGCCTAGATCTCGTCCACAACCACCTACCACCACGCGACGCTTCTGGAATTTGCATCGGACTGATTTATGCAGCTCTTCGGCTATCTCATCCGACCATCAACCCAAATTGTGCCTTGGTGCTGATGAAGGGTTTGACGATGCCACGTTCGAAGCTTTCGCGCGCATTGGGATAAGAATGTCATCGAGGGAGGCTAGCATCGTCTTATCGCAGATAGCATTGCGTGCGACCGTATCCTTATGCTTGGCATAGCATAGATCGTGGTGATAGCGGCCTGATCAACTAGATTGATGGGCATCGACCAAGGTCTGTGAGTACCATCTGCATTCAAGCGCTTTTTGAGGTTGTTCCCGTGGCCGGAGAAATTATGCCATGGTAAGTGCATATAAAAATGCATGCGATTGAGCATCTTATTCTAGAGCCCAGCGCCTGACGCAGCGATAAATTGGGACTTCTTGGAGCCGCAGACGGCACAGGTACCGATTATCAGCCGCTGCCAACTTCTGGTCACTTCCTCGCGAAAGCCTTTCGTCGCCGTCTTACTTTTGCATTTCAAACAGTACATTGCCATTTTATAGATAAATGGATGTTGAAGACCTTACGTACGATGAGCCAACCGCGAGTAGACATAACCACTTTTTGCTCCCACAACGATCCATCCGAGGTCTGATCATCAGGAAATCGGACTGCAGCAAGACGACGCTTCTGAATAACATCCTCCTGCATGACGGATGGCTCGACTACGATCGACTCTACGTTTTTGGAAAATCGCTCAAGCAGCCGATTTACCAGCTGCTGAGGCGGGCGCTGGGGAAAGAATTTTCGAAAGACGATATACGCGACCTACTTTCCATCAAGGAGCATTATCTGCATTCCTTGATCGACGTGGTTGACGTGATGACACCACCGCCCAAACCAAATGGTACCGATCCCTTCTTC
>MJUU01022442.1:42116-75711 GCA_002080025.1 Modiolus philippinarum | reverse complement strand
TTCGGAAACAAGAACACGTCTTATCTTAATCCGTTTCTCGAAATAAGACTAGAAAACACGAGGGGACTTTATAAACATGAGTGGATGATATAAATTGGATAATGGTTTTTATGAAATAAAAACGATACGCTAGGCTATGGAATAGCCTTGAATAGAAAATTGCGTGTTTGATTGACAAGGGTGTACTGGCTCATGATGTATTTGTATACTTAAATCAATACTTGAAGTAAGCCTTTCTCGGTACTTCTTTGTAATTTCTTGTATTGGTCTGCACATGTGATTAAACAGTCACTGATTCAATCAAACCTCTCATTTTTGCCAACAGCAACTCAAAGTAGTTTCGTGCTTTTTTTTGTTGGTGCATTCTCCTAGGGTGCTGCTTTTTTAATCTTTTATCCCTCAACAGAGACAAACTTTATTAACTAAAATGTATACATTTATCGAAGCAGTGCATTTGTGTAAATGCTTTCTAGCAATTCTGAGCATTTAATGCTTCAACTATGGTTTCAGGCACGTGGTTTCAGGTTTCACAGACAATCCTTACAACCAATGTAACTGAAGGGTTTTTCTAGCGCAGCATGCTATGACCACAACATGTTGACAACAAATAAATATGCATCTAGTTAGTACTTGCTTAATTTAGTGTGATTGATACAATTATAATAAACCTTTTACAGCACACACATTTCCCCTAAGAACTATCTATATAGCTAGGCTATTCCATAGCCTAGCTAATAAATTACATTAAAGAAATTATCAAAGCACAGATTTACAATATGACAAGATTACATAATAATAATGTTATTTTTATAACTTATAATTATACTTGATTTAAACGAGACAGAAAAATATGAAAGGATATGGAGTGAATGTACATGTGACAAAAACGCACACTAATACATAGAAAACTCCAGTTTATCAGAAACTTGTATAAAGATGTTGTGATATATCACAAATTTATCAATAGATTTTTATAGACTCAGTATTAAAACTGATATGTTGAGCAAAATATGACATTCATATTTGGACATAGTTTAAATGTATTTTATTGTGTATGCATTAACAAATTATTTTATATCATATATCATTTTTGTATTTTCTTAATTTTTGAAACATCACGTAATGTTATGCTAATAAGAAACTTTATTCAAAAGCTCGCCTAGTTATATGGCTAGATCGATTTTACGAAATTATATGGAGTAAATGAACATGAGACCATTACACATATGTTACCTCCAACTGCAATAATTTTAATGAGCTGTATGGCTATTTCGGAAATTAATTCCTCATCAGCAGCACTAGAACCCAAACAAAGGAAATCCATATAATGTTATACATTCAAAATTTTTTTAACTTGGAGCCTTTCTGCTACTTTTGGCGAAATTTGATGACGTGATTGAAATTAGAAAAAATCGTATTAGGGAAGAACTTGACGACATGCTACGAAATTAAAAAAGAAAACATCAAGTCTTCTCTTTGATTTTATTTTTAATGACATGCTACAGAATTTTAGTCACCAATTCAAATGGGTTTATCGAAATGCATTTTCCCTCCTGTAACCACTTTGCTACTTTTGCCAAAAATTTGATGACATGATTGAAATTGGAAAAATCTTTTGATAAATGTTTTTGATGAAATGATATAAAATAAGAAAATATCAATGTTAAACGAAATTTATTATCCCCTCGCCCAACTGAGTTGGGGAGGGGATATAGCATCTCGCCCGTCCGTCCGAGTGTCCGTCCGTTCGTCCCACCTCAGGTTAAAGTTTGCGTTAAGGTTCATATCTGAGAAACTACATGTGGCACATCAATCATCTTTGGTCAGTAGATGCGTCTTGGAGAGTGGTGCTGCTTCAGATGACAATTGGGTCACTCTGACCTACATTTTATGCTTCAGTGACTCAGGTTAAAGTTTGCGTTAAGGTTCATATCTGAGAAACTAAATGTGGCACATCAATCATCTTTTGTCAGTGGATGCGTCTTGGTTAGTGATGCTTCTTCAGATGATAATTGGGTCACTCTGACTTACATTTTACGCTTCAGTGACTCAGGTTAAGGTTCATATCTTAGAAACTACATGTGGCACATCAATTATCTTTGGTCAGTAGATGCTTCTTGGAGACTAATGCTGCTTCAGATGATAATTGGGTAACTCTGACCTACATTTTACGCTTCAGTGACTCAGGTTAAAGTTTGCATTAAGGTTCATATCTGAGAAACTATATGTGGCACATCAATCATCTTTGTCAGTAGATGTTTCTTGGAGAGTGATGCTGCTTCAGATGATAATTGGGTCACTCTGACCTACATTTTACGCTTCAGTGACTCAGGTTAAAATTTGCGTTAAGGTTCATATCTGAGAAATTTCATGTGGCACATCAATCATCTTTTGTCAGTGGATGCGTCTTGGAGAGTGATGCTGCTTCAGATGATAATTAGGTCACTCTGACCTATATTTTATGCTTCAGTGACTCAGGTTAAAATTTTCATTAAGGTTCATATCTGAGAAACTACTTGTTGCACATCAGTCATCTTAGGTTAGTGGATACGTCTTGGAGAGTGATGCTGCTTCAGATGATAATTGGGTCACCCCAACCTACATTTTATGCTTAAATGACTCGGGTTATATTCTGTGTTAAGGTTCATATCTGAGATACTACATCAATCCTCCTAGGTCAGTTGATGCCTCATGGAGAGTGAATTAATATTTTGAAACTTTTGGGAATTTAACTGCTACAGGCGAGGGGATTAGCTGTCGTTTCCGACTGCTCCCATCTTGTTTAACTTATTTTATCTTTCATGATAATCTTTTTCAACATAATTATCAAAATATATTTATATAGACTCCGTAATCGGCGTTTTCAAAGTGAAAGATTAATCTGGTTGCACATTACATTTGATATATGAAGAACAGTTCAAATGTAAATGTTTTCAGGTGTTTTATTGTGTATGCATTTACATTTGGTTTTTTTTCTTAATTAGTTCTTATAATGTCACGTAATGCTCTGCAAAACATGATTTATTCAGAAGCTCGCCTGGCTATAGATAGGTTTAGCATTTTTCATCACTTTTTTTCCATTTTCTGTCCATCGTAAACATTTCATTCAAATATTTCCTACTTGAAACTACTGGGCCAGTTTTTTTTTCAACATTTGATTACATGCTTCGAAGTTAGAAACAAGCAATATTAAACGAAATTTCTGAAAAATTATTTGACCTTTCATCGCTGATATTCAATAGAATCATCACAATTAGAAAAAAATGAAAGGATATGGAGTGAATGTTCATGTGACAAAAACGCACACGATACATAGAAAACTCCAGTTTATCAAGGACAGGGCTTTTATTCCTGTCTATATCTTGATTTTCAACTAGATTTGAACAATATTCACACCCTCAAGCGAGATCAAGAAGGCGCCTAGCGTGCACTTAAGCTTATTTCTTGACAAAAATGTTGAACAACATCAATCCCCGCTAAAATATTTCATTTAAGCAACACACGTCAGGAGCGGTCAACGAGGAAAAAAGTTAACCGTGCAATGTCTGCCTACAAATATTTCCCATTAGTAAGCCCGACGAAAGACAAAAATAAGGAAAAAAAACAACATCGATAGACAACGAGGTGCACATCGAAATAGATGTAGACAAACAAATGCATTTATATAGAATTCGTATTCGGCATTTGAAATTTGATATGTAGACAATAGTTAAAATGTAAAATATTTTTATGTATTTCATTATGTATGTATTTACAAATTATATATCATTTTTTGTAGTTTCTTAATTTTATATTTAGTTCTCATAACGTATCAGCTAACCTAGCTATGGCTATGATTGGCTTTTCCATCACTTGGCGTCCATTTTCTTCCCTTAAACCACTTGCCCCGATTCGGTACAATTTTATCAGAATTGTCTTGAGGGAAAAACGGGATTTCTATGTATGTACCTCATCCAAGATGACCACTAGTAAAATAATAGTTAAGCATAGAACCTTATAGGAATTGCATTTAAAGATCTTTCCGAATAAAGTTGCCAATTTTTTCAGGATATTCTTTTGGTGGTTCCCCTTTAAAATTTGTGATCTTTCATCCAAGATGACCGCTAGTAAAATGATAGTTAAGCATAGAACCTTATAGGGATTGCATTTAAAGATCTTTCCGAATAAAGTTGCCAATTTTTTCAGGATATTCTTTTGGTGGTTCCCCTTTAAAATTTGTGATCTTTAAGTTCATACTGCATCAAAGATGACCGCCAGCTTGGAACATATTTTATCATAAGACCCTAAAAGAATTTTCATTCATAGTTTGTTTCTAAAACATTTAAGGTAGTTCCCACAGTTGATTACTGACATTTGGTCAAAAATGCGGACTCTCAAAATCAAGAGCATGTACCTATTAGTTTTTTCTTCTTCATTGTCAAACGTTAAGGCCCACTATTTCATTGCTTTCATTCAAAGGAGGGAACTACCTTATACTAAACTCTGTCACATAAATGCACTAATGGTATTTTTTTTTAAATGTTATTTTTATGTACGCATATGGTCTAGGATGGTCACCAGCGGGATAAGACCCACTTTTGAGGGTCCTCATGGGGGTCCTAGGAATCAAATAATCATTAAATTTTTTCCTTGGTAATCAAATAATCATTAATTTTTTACCTTGGTAATCAATAAATTTTTGGCTTAGTAATCAAAAAAGATATAAAAATGTAAGCTGATAATCAAATAATCATTAAATAAATGCCCTTGCAATCAAATAATCATTAGAAAATGCCCTGATAATCAGGTAATCAAGAAACCCATGACGGGCCTCACTTTTTAGCAAATGCATTCATTAATGTTCATTTAGCAAGTGAATTCCGCTCAAACCGGTACTAGGGGCCATCTTAAACTTACTATGAAGTAAGAGTGTTTGCTTTTTGTTGAAGGCCTCATGGTGACTTCAAGATGAAGAACAACAAATTATGCGTTCTTCCATTTACTTAATCTTACCATGTTTTTATAGGGATCCCTTTATTTGTTTATCCAACGTGAAACTGCTTTGTCATTTGGGATCACACTTAGTGACAATAAATCATTGGTTATCCACTTTGAAATTTTTGATTATTATGCTGGTACCTAATCTAAGATGGCTAATGGCTTGAAACTTAATTTGAAGAGGTAGCTTTTGGTAATTCGTTCAAAGAAACTATACACAATAGTCCCTCCGGTCCCCTTTATAAACAGTTGGTCATATCATATCATTTCACATCAAAGATGGCAGCTAGTGGGCGACATGAATTAACATTGAGGGTCCTCATGGGGGGTCCTAGGATTCGAATAATCATTAAATTTTTGCCTTGGTAATCAAATAATCATTAAATTTTTACCTTAGTAATCAATAAATTTTTGGCTTAGTGATAAAAAAATATATAAAAATGCAAGCTTATAATCAAATAATCATTAAATAAATGCTCTCGTAATCAAATAATAATTAAAAAAATACCCTGATAATCAGGTAATCAAGAAACCCATGAAGGGCCTCAACATTGAATCCTATAATCTGCTGGATTATCTAAAGCTAAATGATACAGATTCTTAGAGGCCTCTTGTATTTATCTAGTACCTAGTCAATATTTCATTTTTCTTGAAGATGTCAAATGCACTGACAGAATTTTATAATTAAAAAAAATTAAACTGTAGTGCACAGATTTTGTTTATTAAACCAACCATGCATTAAGACGTGACAGTCCACTGATTTTAGACTGCAATTTGGAAAGATCTTGGGAATTCTAACACTTCATCCACGAAATTGCATAACTTCTTTTTCACATGATGTCTAATTTTCCTTTTAAACGTAAACATATCTAGAGTAATGAAACTCCAATCGTCGATTATTTTGAAAACTCAGCTGATGTGATTTTCTGTTTTTAATAATGCATTGAGTGGAATAGGGTTGAATGTCTTATATTTATTCTATCGTTGTGGATCTTTTTCTTGGTATATGTAATGGCATCAGGTGAAAAGTGTTACATATTGTGTATTCTGTCACTTTTGACCTCTTTCTTCCCACTGTGTCTTTCTGTCTTAATGCTTGAGTAAGAATAAAATTACACTTTGTGTATTCTGTAACTGTGGACCCATTTCTTTGTTGATAAGCATCTCTGTTAAAATGCTGCCGACTCCGACCTGCCGTTAGGGGTGGGGTTTACTCGCCGTTCATTGAAGATCTTATGGTGGCTTTGAGTTGTTATTACTCCCCTTTGGATCGTTGTCTCTTTGACACATTCCCATTTCCCTTCTTTTTTCTATTGATGGAGAACAGGATTACACGATGTGTATTCTGTCATTGTGGACCCCGTTCTTTGTTGATGAGTCTTTCTGTTTTAATGCTTGAAGAAGAATATGATTACACGATGTGTATTCTGTCATTGTGGACCCATTTCTTTGTTGATTAGTCTTTCTGTTTTAATGCTTAAAGAAGAATATGATTACAGAATTACACGATGTGTATTCTGTCATTGTTTACCCCTTTCTTTGTTGGTGAGTCTTTCTGTTTTTATGCTTGAAGAGGAATATGATTACATGATCTGTATTCTGTCATTGTGGACCCATTTCTTTGTTGGTGAGTCTTCCTGTTTTAATGCTTGAAGGAGAACAGGTTTACACGTTGTGTATTTTGTAAATGTGTACATCTTTCTTTATTGATGAGGCTTTCTGTTTTAATGCTTGAAGGAGAATGGGATTACACGTTGGGTATTCTGGCATTGTGTATACTTTTCTTTGATGATAAGTCTATTTTAATGCTTGAAGGGGCATTGGGTTACATCATTGTGGACCTTTTTCTTGGTATATGTGACCTTTTGATTGAATACGTGAAGAGGAATGGGATTTTGTCACTGTGGACCTTTTTCTTTGTCTATATGACCTGTTTTATTGCTTACAGGAGATTAACATCACATGATATCTGTCATTGTGAACTTCTTCTTAGTCGATGGGTGTTTCTTATGGGGGCAATTATGAAATTATCGAATAGAATTATCAATAGCCAAAGTCCAAGGGGGCAAAAAGACAAAGCTGGCGGAAATTCACCAGAAAATTGTTGACCTCAACTGTTCTGACTTACTACAGGCATTTCAATAGAAATGGGGGTTAAACCGTTTTTTTTTGGGGGGGCGAGCCAAACCCCCTTACATTGCGGTAGTGTCTGGTAGCAACTCATCATAATTGCTATTGAAAGATGGCAGATAGTAAAAGAAATGATCATCCAATTATTAAGTAAAAAAAGAATCCTGATTCACAGTTCGGACCGAAAATTCATATTGTTTCACAGGGGACTGATATCTATTAAAGAACTGATAAATAAGGTGGTCACGGAGATAACTAAATCTAATGAGCAACTCTGTATAATTTGTAGCGGCTAGCTCTCGCGTAACGAATCAATTGTGAAACATACACTCCGTAAGCAAGAGAAATTCGAATATTACTGTTCATTTTAAGGGAAATTGAAAATTTTGAAATGAAAATTGTCCCTATTGTCGTAAATTTTAGTACTGAGATGACCATTTTCGTCAAATTCCAGATGTAAGTCCAAAAAACTTTAGATCTAGTTGTTTCTGTTGTTTCCTTTATCGCTTGTTCTGGAGGACATGTAAATGGGACCCATTTAGCAAAAGATGCTTCATTAATGGGAAGAACATCATCAATATATCTATAAGTGATATTAAATGATCTAGCATCTTTATTTTATGATCTTTTACTAGTCCTTGGAGAAATTCAGTCTCGTAGGAATATAAAATCAAGTCTGCGAGTAGAGGAGCACAAATCAAACACTTTGGTTTACCGATTTGCTGTTGATAAATAGCACCTCCAAATATGACAAATATAATTTTAATAAGAAAAATCAAGCATACTGCACACCTGTTTTTCATCGTATGATAATTTTCATTTTAAATTGGCTTTTGAAAAAAAATGTGGATTTATAATGCAATACAACATTTTTTTTAATCGGCAAGGGCTTTTGAATGACACATTTGATTCGTGGTTTTAGTTTATCATGAGGCAGCGTGGTATTGAATGTGGAAAAAGCAGAAGCTTTTAAGAGAATGTATTTGGGAAAATGAACGGGATTTACAATTTTCCAATTAGTCCTTCAAATTCTAAGTATCATCATGTGATTTATGTCACTTCGGGCATGAAAAGTGATGGTTCATAGTATGCTTGATGCCTGTCTTTGACTGCAGACAAAATGTTAGTTAGTTCAATAGACAGTTCAGTAGTTATACCCCACGCAACGAAATTGTGGAGGGTATATAGTATATAGTATATAGCTTTGACTGGTCCGCCCGTCTGTCCGTCCGTCCATCTGTCATCACTAAGGGGGACTTCATTTGTCCGTTTAACTCTCCCTTACACTTTTTAAGATAGGAAGTCTTTATTTTGCAGGTCAATTGTGCATACATCAAAGATGTGCATGCTAATTTGATTTTGATTTTTGATCATTTTTGACAAAAATACACATTGATGAACTTTGTCATTTTTAAGCATAATATTGCTTATAGGGTACATCATTTGTCCGGATAACTGCTCCTGCAGTTTTTAAGTTAGGAAGTTTTTATTTTGCAGGTCAATTGTGCATATATCAAAGATGGGAATGCTACTTTGATTTTGATTTTTGGTCATTTTAAACAAAAATACACATTGATGAACTTTGTCATTTTTATCCCCGCACTTTCGAAGAAAGTTCGGGGATAATGTCATACCCTCCGTCTGTCTGTCTGTCTGTCCGTCCGTCCGTCCGAGGGGGACATGGTTTGTCCGCACAACTCCTCCTACAGTTTTTATGCTAGAAAGTTTTTATTCTGCAGATCATTTGTACCTATATTGAAGATATGCATGTGGTAAGGATTTTCATTTTGGTTAATTTTTGTCAAAAATATACATTGTTGAACATAGTCATTTTTTAGTGATTTTGTGATAGAAGGTACAGAGTTTGTCCGCGCAACTCCTCCTACAGTTTTGATGCTAGGAAGTTTTTATTTTGCAGATCTTTTGTACCTATATTGAAGATGTGCATGTGGTAAGGATTTTGATTTTGGTTAATTTTTGTGAAAATTATACATTGTTGAACTTCGTCATTTTTTTTTGGTGATTTAGTAATAGGGGATATATAGTTTGTCCACGCAACTCCTCCTACAGTTTTTATGCTAGGAAGTTTATATTTTGCAGATAGTTTGTACTTATACTGAAGATGTGCATGTGTGAAGGATTTTGATTTTGATGCATTTTTGGAAAAAATACTCATTGTTAACTTAGTCATTTATTGGGTGAATTATTAATAGAGGGTACACAGATTGTCCGCACATTTGATGCTAGGAAGCTTTTATTTTGCAGTTTATTTGTACCTATATTGAAGATGTGCATGTGATATGTATTTTGATTTCGATTCATTTTTTTCCAAAAATATATATTGTTCAACTTTTAATTTTTTGGTGATTTAGTAATAGTGGGTACATAGATAATCCGTGCAACCTAGAATAACATGTGGGCATCATATGTGTCTTACAGACACAAATACTACTAAAAAATCCCAATTTGATTCAACCTTGCGCGTGGGCATGTCATCCTCTAGTTTATCTTTATCTTAGTGCAAACAAGGGGCCCCAATATGTTGATTTTGACAAAGGCTCAAAGATGTGGATTTTGACACATGTGGCATGTGACACAAACTCCTCCTACATTTTTTGATTTAGGGATTAAATCTTAATGCAGAATTGTTGCATAGAGTCTGTAGAGTTGCAATAAGCTTTCGGAATTTTTATTCCAGTTCCAACTTTGGTAAATTTGCTGAAAATGTCAAAGACTCATATTTTTTTAATTTGAGTTTTAGGAAGTGTTTGGTAGAAAACAAGATTTTGAATAATTATAATTCTAAAATGCGATTCCGCCATTGGTAAATTTCCTGAAAGTCTCAAAGACCCCTTGTTTTTGAAATTCTACTTAGCAACCACAGTTTTAGAATTCGTTTCAATTAGTACAAACATTTTCAGCAATTGTATTTTTGCAAAAATATTTGATTCCAATTTTGGTATTTTTCCTGAAAGTCTCAAAGACCACTTATTTTGGGGAATTCTACCTAGCAACCATACTTTAGTAGTTTGTTTAATTTAGGACAAACATTTTCATCAACTGGAATTCAAAAATATTTGATTCCAATTTAGGTATATTTCCCGAAAGTCTCAAAGACCACTTATTTTGGGGAATTCTACCTAGCAACCATACTAAAATAGCTTCTTTAATTTAGGACAAACACTTTCATCAATTGGATTTCAAAAATATTTGATTCCAATTTTGGCATATTTCCTGAAAGTCCCAAGACCACTTTTTTGGAAATTCTACCTCGCAACCATACTTAAGTAGTTTCTTTAATATAGGACAAACACTTTCACCAATTGGATTTCAAAAATATTTGATTCCAGTTTTGGTATATTTCCTGAAAGTCTCAAAGACCACTTATTTTTTGGAGTTCTACCTAGCAGCCATACTTAAATAGTTTGTTTAGTTTAGGACAAACATTTTAATCAATTTGATTCCAAGCTTGGAAATTTCCTGAAATCCTCAAAGACCACTTATTTTTTGGAATTCTGCCTAACAACCATATATCCTTAAATTCTTTTGTAAAAAATAACGAGTATCAATAGTTTTATGTAAACTAGAAGTGGGAGCAGTCGCAAACGACAGCTAATCCCCTCGCCCGCTGTTAAGAAATAATAACTCTTATATAATCTAAAGATGTAAAGATGAATGTCGAAGATACATCCACTGAACAGTAAAATCATTATGTGTAACGTGTAGTATCTCAGATATAAACATTAATGGAAACTTTAACCAAAGTCACGCAAGTGTAAAATGTAGGTCAAAGTGTCCCAATTATCATCTGAAGCTGCAAGACTCTCGAAGACGCATCCACTGACCACAGAAGATCGATGTAACACATAGGGTATCTCATACATGAACATTAGTGCAAACTTTAACCCAAGTCATTGAGGCATAGAATGTAGGTCAGAGTGACCCAATTATCATCTGAAGCAACATCACTCTCCAAAATACATCAACTAACCAAAGATGGTTGATGTGCCACATATAGATTCTCAGATATGAACCTTAATGCAAACTTTAACCTGAGTGATTGAAGCATAAAATGTAGGTCAAAATGACCCAATTATCATCTGCAGCAGCATTACTCTCCAAGACACATCCACTGACAAAGAATGATTGATGTGCCACATGTAGTTTCTCAGATATGAACATTAACACAAACTTTAACCGGAGTCATTTAAGCATAAAATGTAGGTCAGAGTGACCCAATCATCATTCGAAGCAGCATGACTCTCCAAGACGCATCTACTAATCAATGATGATTGATGTGCCACATGTAGTTTCTCAGATATGAACCTTAACGCAAACTTTAACCGGAGTCATTGAAGCATAACATGTAGGTCAGAGTGACCCAATCATTATCGGAAGCAGCATGACTCTCCAAGACGCATCTACTGACCAAAGATGATTGATGTGCCACTTGTAGTTTCTCAGATATGAACCTTAACACAAACTTTAACCACAGTCACTGAAGCATAAAATGTAGGTCAGAGTGACCCAATTATCGTCTAAATCAGCATCAATCTCCAATACGCATCCACTGACCAAAAATGATTGATGTGCCACCTGTAGTTTCTAAGATATGACCTTAACACAAATTTTAACCGGAGTCATTGAAGCATGAAATGTAGGTCAGAGTGACTAAATCATCATCCGAAGCAGCATCACTCTGCAAGACACATCCACTGACCAAAGATGATTGATGTGCCACATGTAGATTCTCAGATATGAACGTGAACACAAACTTTAACCGGATTAATTTAAGCATGAAATGTAGGTCAGAGTGACCCAATTATCATCTGAAGCAGCATCACTCTCCAAGACGCATCTACTGACCAAAGATGATTGATGTGCCACATGTAGTTCCTCAGATATGAACCTTAACGCAAACTTTAACCTGAGGTGGGACGATCGGACGGATAAATTATTCCCAGGGGGTAAAACAACTGTTTTCTGTGTCGAACAGGGAGTGCGGGGATAGCTGTCGTCCCGACAACCTCTAGTTGTGCATAACATTGCTTATAGGGTACATCATTTGTCCAGGTAACCCCTCCTACAGTTTTAAGATAGTAAGTTTTTATTTTGCAGGATGATTGTGCATATATCAAAGATGTTCATGCACTTTTGATTTTTGATTATTTTTGACAAAAATACGCATTGATTAACTTTGTCATTTTTAAGCATAATATTTTTACAGGGTATATCATTTGTCCGGATAACTCCTCCTATAGTTTTTAAGATAGGAAGTTTTTATTTTGCAGGTTGGTTGTGCCTATATCAAAGATGTGTATACTACTTATATTTTGATTTCTGATAATTTTTGACAAAATTACACATTGATGAACTTTGTCATTTTTATGTATAATATTGCTTATAGGGTACTTTTGGAGTTCAATAATGCAGGATTTTCCGATATGTGGGACCGTGGGGTATGTGAGCTTGCTCACTAAGGTTCTTTAATTGAACAAACTGAAGATCCAGCGATGTATCTTTCCTTGTTTGGATTTTTGTGTAATTTTGGTATACAATATAGGCATGGCAGTTCTTGATTTTAATTTTAGCTTGAATTTCAAAGAGGACATTAATGACCCGTGATTTGAAAGGATTTCTCCTTTGTTAAATGAAACTCTTAAATACGTAGCACTACCTGGTAAATTGTGATCAATGCAAAGTTTTTTGACATTTGTAAAAATGTGCTTTACATAAAAAAACGATGTTATTAGAAGCTTTTTCTACAGCTACAACAACATATTTGTCATGTAATGAAGAGAGGCATTTACGAGCTACATGATCTTCAAATACAGACTTAAGTCGATTGCAAACACATCTGCATAGTTTGTTAACACGACTCAACACTAAAGATGTAACAAAGACCCAAGTTCTGGTTCTTGGTCTGTCTCTCCCTTCGCTGATTTACAATGGGGCGGATTCATAACTAAATGGGGCGACAAAAAACCGTTCAATGGGGTGGAATAAAAGTATACAATGGGGCGGATTTCAAATGAATCAAAGGGGCAGATATAACATATAATTTGAATAAAATTGTCAAGTATTAAATTATTTTTTATAAAATAATAGAAAAATACAGCCACTTATCCAGTATTAAACTCATTCATATTTGTAGAAAAAAGGAAGGGAAAGGGAGACAACGACCATAAGGGGAGTAATAACAACTCAAAGTCACCACAAGATCTTCTATGAACGATGAGGAAACCCCACACATAACGACAGGTCGGAGTCGACCCCTAAATAAAGAGTAACCAAATATCGGAAAGTGTTGGTAAACTTTTCAATTAAATGCTGTTTAGATGGGTCTTTGCTGATGTTGGTCATAAACTGAGATTCGTAGCAGTACAAAAAGAGGTCCGCTATAAGTGGTCTATTCTAGAAGGAAACTTGAAAATTCAAGGCATGTTGTTTCGTTGTTCTTCAGTTTCGCCTTTGTTCAAATAAATATTTATTAGGTTCTCGCTCATTTGTTGCCAATAATTGAATCATTTTTTATAATTGCAGTAAAAAACAGTTTATTGTCTTTACATATATGAAAGGCCGTGGAATATGGTAGAATGTGTAGAGAAGAAATAATATAGGTTTGAAATAATGATGAAAAGAGTTTTTCCCTTATGTGTGATGCTGGTCCCTTTAGCTTTATCTAACATTTGGTCTCAAGAACAAAGCAAATTGTGTACATTTGTCACCAATTAGTACATAAAAGTTGTTTAAATAAACAGGTAAAAAGAAATATCATCCGCCCCATTGTAAACTTTATTTCTGCCCCATTGTATACTTTATTTTTTGACAAAATCCGCCCCAATGTATGATGGCCTCTTCCTTAAACCTTGCTCTGGCGTAATCTTCAACAGCATCCATAACGATCTTGAAATTTAAATTACAATTAATACGCTGCGGTTGTCGGAATTTCGGATCAATGGAGATCACCTTTCGCAGAAATTCGTTTTTTTTTTCATTATCTGAAACATTCGCCGGTAATGACATGTCCAGAGGGACTGTAAACAAAAGGAGAGGCGAAGCAGTCGCAGATCACAGGGGATTTCAGAAAATTCTCAATCTTCAATGCCTATTTGTAGTTAAAAATTCTCAATCTTCAATGCCTATTTGTAGTTAAAAATTATCAATCTTCAATGCCTATTTGTAGTTAATAAATTCTCAATCTTCAATGCCTATTTGTAGTTAATAAATTCTCAATCTTCAATGCCTATTTGTAGTTAAAAATTCTCAATCTTCAATGCCTATTTGTAGTTAATAAATTCTCAATCTTCAATGCCTATTTGTAGTTAAAAATTCTTCCGCTACTTGTCTTCGTACAGCGGTATGGTGCTATTGGTTTGGATTGATCTTAGAAATAAAGAAGGATTTTAGACCTCTTTGCGATTCAAAATATTGCTGATGTTAATAGCATCTATTCCTTTTACAGTATTGAATGTGCATTAACTTGGCTTTGTATGTTGGTGAAACTGAGAACTCTAGATGCAAAACCTATGATATGTTAATCACCAATTCTAATTTTACCAGTAACTTAACTGGTAAAACTTGTAGTTGAATACAACACAATCATATGAACCTCTGGATTGATACACCGAAAATGCCAGATCTTCTTGTCCAAATTGTCTTCAGAAAATATTTCAATGCTTAAGACCTCCCTTTCAAAGCAGTTAAAAGGGAAGTACAGCTGTGTTCGGTTTACCTCTGTAACGTCCAAGGATAATGAGCAAAATTTGTAAACATCCTTCAAAACCATACATCATTCCGAAGTAGTTTGATTCAGTTTCAGAAGAGATGAATAAACTAGTCTGTATAGACCATAAATAGGCATTGCTAGAGTATGTTCAACTACTATTTAAAACCAACAGGAGTTGATTAAACAAAATGGATGGAAAAGGAAAGGGTATGTACTCTAAGACGCACCTGCCAGTGTCAAATGTCGAGTAGTTAGTACTAACTTACTGCTCGCAAAAACTTACCATGATCCATAATTCATAACTGAGGCGTCATGGCCACCATCTGGACAAGGAATGGATGTGTATTCCTAAAGATTCACTTGGAAGCAAAATATCAAGCGGAAAGGACAACTTACACATGCAGGCTGTACGATCATTCAGTCATGACTGGGGGCTCAAGGCCACCATCTTAGCATGAAATAGGTAAATACTTCTCAAGACGCAACTACATTTCAAATACCAAGTGGCTAGGACTACTGGTACTTTGATCACTCATGCTTGACACAGGGGTTGGGCCATACTCTATTTGCCGATACGAGTTGTATTTTTGCTAACAAATATCATGAACAAATAATTAACATAAGCATAAAAATTCCCAATTAATTCAAATTGTAGTATCCGCCATTGGAAACCATATACATGTGTCGTATGATACGGCTCATATCTCCACACTTTTCATCACAGGCTGGACAAAAATGGTAAGAGTTACATACTCCTACAAAAATTGTTCAATCAATATGGCAGTTAACTTTACACCTTTACACATCATGACCAACAATCTTGCATTTGAAAGCAACCTGTCAAATGGTTTCAGAGTTGTGCTCACGGAATGTTACTTTAGTAGTATAGCTGAAAAATAATTTAAAGTCCCATAACTGTTACCAAATTGTTCCAGCAGTATGGTGGTGAAGTAAGCACAAACAGCACATCAAGACCAACATTTACACCAAATTTGAATTCAATGAGAAAAGCGGTTCAGGAGCAGATAACGCTTCAGTTGTTTCAGAGGAGAGGAAAATGTGATTTTTCCAATAGGGACCAATGTTGAATATAAGTTCTGCGCAGGCTGCAATGTTTTTGTCGGATCAGAGCGAAATGGCGCCAGCAATCTTTGTAAAAGACCTTCCATTCTTCCTTCTGTAAAGTTTGAATTTTCCTCAGTGGTTTCAGAGGAAAATATGAAAATCTGATTTTCTCATAGAGTCCAATGTTAAACCTAAATTTCACACTGGCTGTCATGTTTTTATCGGATCAGAACGAAATGATCATTTTGTGTATAGGAATTTCCATACATCATTCCTGCAAAGTTCGGTTGAATTTGTTTCAGAGAAGATAAAAATATGATATTCCCATAGGGTGCAAAGTTAAACTGTTTTGAACTGGCGGCCATGTTTTCTGTCAGTGCAATCTTTGTTAAGGACCTTCCATACATCATTCCTGTTTGGTTGAATATGCTTCAGTGGTTTCAGAGGAGAAGACGAAAATGTGATTTTCACATAGGGTCCAATGTTAAACCCTGTTCCACAATGATAGCCATGCTTTTGTGAGATTAGAACAAAATGAGCATCCTCAGTAAAGGCCTTCCATACATCATTCCTGTAAAATTTGGTTAAATTTGCTTCAGTGGTTTCAGAGAAGAAAATGAGAAAAGCTGACAGAAGACGGACAACTATGGACACCAACATATGTCAAAATTTCAACTTTGTCAAATTTCCATGAAATTTGATTTCTAGTGGATTTTGGCATCATCAAACTAGCTTTAAGCAGCCACATCAGCTATTGCTCGCAATTGCAAATCTAGTTAAAGGAGTTTGTACAATAAGAGAGGCATATTTGGCCCCAAAATTAGCTTTTTTTCAAAAGGAGTTTTTCTTATAATTCTTCTATGTATATCACAGTTGATACATTGCTTCCATTAAAACTCAAGTAAATGGAGCAGAAACGTCATCAAATCCTGATTGCGAAGTCACAAAACAAATGCATCTTCCAAACTTACCGAAAATCAACAAATTTTCGTCAATTTTTGGTCATGTTCTGGCAAAAAAGATTTTTTGATATTACATAATACTGCCAACTTTTCATGCAAAAATCTCATTGGCAGAGGCATACATTGTATGATTACTGTACTGAAATATGCAAGAATTTTGGTCATACGAGTCAATTTATGTGAAAATGCTTATATTTGTTGCATTTCTGAGTTCATTTTTTTCTTCAAACAAACAAAAGACTTCGGCAAAAACAGTCAAAGTTATCATAAACTGATACTGAATTGTATTATGAGACATGATTTTATCAAATATAAGGGTCTTAATTTTAGAGGCCAAATATGCCCCTTACTGTTCATACTCCTTTGCTTCAATATTTACAGAGAAGATGATGAAAAAACATATTTCTTGCATAGATTCCAATGTTCAACTCCGTTCGTTGCTTGCAGCCATGTTTTTTGACGGATCAAAACAAAATGAGCAGTTATTGTGAAGGACCTACCAGTTTGTTTTAAGTGGAATCGAGAAGAAATGAGCTATCTCTCTAGAGGATCATCCATACATCACTCCTGTGAAGTTTGGCTGAATTTGCTTCAGTAGTTTCAGAGGAGAAGATGATAACGTGATTTTTCCTATAGGGTCCAATTTTAAACCCTAATTTTGCTCTGGCCGTCATGTTTTTAGTGGATGGGAATAAAATGATCTATCTTTGTAATAGGCCTTCCATATTTCATTCTTGTAAAGTTTGGTTAAATTTTCTTCAGTGGTTTCAGAGGAGAAGATGAAAATGTCACAAGTCAGCTGAGGATGGATGGTTGGACAACAGACACCAAGTGATGGCAATAGCTCACACTAACCCTTTGGGTCAGGTGAGCTAAATATATATGGCTTAGGGGTCTCATAAAATAAAGAAATATCAATGTTTTCAATAAAAATGGGTCAAAGACTAAAATGGTCGGGTTGCGTTTTGGGGTTTTTGTTACCAAGTCCAGAAAAGTGAGAAAAAATTTATGAAATGATTCCAAAAAGTAGGTGCACATCTTCAATATATATAGAAACATTCTGTAAAGTTTTAAAGATCTAGGTTGAAAACTGTAGGAGGAGCTGATTTCACAAAATAGGTACCCACTGTTAAAAATGTCGATTGAAATGACAATAAAAAAGGACTAAGTTCCCAAGTCCAGAAAAGTGAGAAAAAATTTCCGAAATGATTCCAAAAAGTCAGGTGCACATCTTCAATATATATAGAAACATTCTGTAAAGTTTTAAAGATCTAGGTTGAATACTGTAGGAGGAGTTGATTTCACAAAATAGGTACCCTCTGTTAAAAATGTTGATAAAAAATGACTAAGTTCTTAAGTCCAGAAAAGTAAGAAAAAATTTCCAAATTGATTCCAAAAAGTCAGGTGCACATCTTCAATATATATAAAAACATTGTGTAAAGTTTTAAAGATCTGGGTTGAAAACTGTAGGAGGAGTTGATTTCACAAAATAGGTACCCTCTGTTAAAAATGTTGATAAAAAAATGACTAAGTTCCTAAGTCCAGAAAAGTAAGAAAAATTTCCAAAATGATTCCAAAAAGTCAGGTGCACATCTTCAATATATATAGAAACATTCTGCAAACTTTAAAAGTTCTGGGTTGAAAACTGTAGGAAGTTGATTTCACAAAATAGGTACCCTATTTTCCCCGCCCCCCGTTGCCGCCCCCTGCCCGACATTCACCATACTATAACCCGGATTTGCACTCCGTGCAACCTGGCCAATAAGGACTAAATTCACTAATTTTCCGATAAACTCTGGTACGAAAAATCCGCCGACAACAAAAATGAAAGTGAGTTTTCTTTAGTCTTATCAAACTATCCTGCAAAGTTTCATGATATAGAAGAAAATGTGTCCATGGGGACACGGATGCCCCCGCCATACAGATATCTGCAAACAGGAAGTAGATGAGTGACAGACCTGAAAAGGGGAGACACGGTACAACTCATCATATCAAAGCTTCAGACCATATATTAAATCATTACTGCATACACAAGCTGAGAAATGCTTGACAAAAAATTTCAATATATGGCCATAATGGGAAAAAATCAAAGTTGTTGTCAAACAGGAAGTAGATGAGTTAAGGACTTGAAAAGGGGAGACACAGTACAACTCATCATACTAAAACTTCAGACCAAATATCAAATCATTACTGCATACACAAGCTGAGAAATCCATGACGAAAAATTTCAGTATATGGCTATAATGGAAAAAAATCAAAGTTGTCGTCAAACAGGAAGTAGATGAGTTAAGGACTTGATAGGGGAGACACGGTACAACTCATCATACTAAAGCTGCAGACCAAATATCAAATCATTAATGCATACACAAGCTGAGAAATCCTTGACAAAAATTTCAATATATGGCTATAATGGGAAAAAATCAAAGTTGTCATCAAACAGAAGTATATGAGTTAGGGACTTGAAAAGGGGAGACACTGTACAACTCATCATACTAAAGCTTCAGACCAAATATCAAATCATTACTGCATACACAAGCTGAGAAATCCATGACAAAAAATTTCGGACGTACGTACGTACAAGGGTAAAACTAAATGCCCCCATCGCCTAACGGCGGGGGCATAAAAATAGTCAAAGTGTTCTCCAGTTAGAGTTGGATCTGTGGAAGGATGGACATAAGTATACCATAATTAATACGTCCCATCAAAGACAGGCCCATAAAAAGAAAATCAAAGTTCTCAGATATTTTAATAGTTATACCTGAAGTAAATGATTACATGACAAAAACACTGTCTAAATTGTAATAAAAAAATCTTTACAGCAAAATATGAATTAAAAAAATAATAAAATTCATACACTGCACAGATCTTGATGAAAAATATGAAGATGAAAATATAATGTCAGCAGATCATATGTATATGTATTTCATTAACACATTTTTACAAATATGTAAATAAAATTTTATCTCTAAATAACCCCTCATTTGTCCGACTTTATTGAATACTCCCCTTCCTTTGTCCATATTTTGTTTTAGTATATATTGGGAGAAAATCTAGAAAACTTCCACTTAGCTTTAAGAGTTCTGAATGACCTTTCAACTTCCAGACTACTTGTTATGCTTCAAGAATATCGTTAATTACATAATTCTTACAACTACTTATTTACACCATTTGAAATTTAATGTCGAAAATCAAATCCCAAATAAAAGTAAAAAATTTCAAAACAATTATTTCATGACGGCTACTTTTCTTATTCAACTTACATTACCATAGACACGTCTGGAACAGTTTAAGGTAGTAGACCTAGGTTAAGGGAGATAACTCTTTAAATCAGTTAGACGTTTGCAATAGTTAGTTTCATCAATGCTTTTTAAGCATTGACATGAAAAAGAATAAAAAATCATCTATGTTACTCAGAGGCTTAGAAGCAACTTATCTGGAATAACATGGATAAAATTTCAATGTATCATCATCTTAAGTAAAGATACAACACAGAAGGGACTAAGGTAAGTTACGTATGTATTTTATAAATCAAAGGTCTACTGAAAAGGGCTTGCATAATCAAAGGTGTGTTTCAAGCGAGCATAATTCAAGAAATACAAGTGTCGACCTTCATTGTTTAAGGCATTTCGACCTGTTTTATTCTTTAAAGTTGATATCTCTATAATGATATGGGTCTATCCAAAATAAAAATTTCTGTCACAACCTCAATTGACAGGATCACTAAGGTTTTTTATGAGAAGCAAGTTAAAAACTTCACATGATGTCCAGTATATGTTATTAAATTAAGTACGGGGATCCACATTATGAGTTTTAAAAACAGAAAATATATTATTTTATTCTTTTCTGACTTTCCAAGTGCACAGATCATTTCATTTACCCCCCACCTCCACATCCCCCATATTTTAGTTACTATCCAAAAGGACATGTAATTAGAAAATAAACTACAATGTAAACTATGTTCTAAAATGCTAGACGACATGCTACATGTATATTAAAAAAAATGTACAAACATATGAAAATTAAATATGTTACAAAAAATGTTCCAATGTTTGTTTACAAAACTGATTTATGTACATAATATACATTAAAATACATATAAAGACAACAATGATTGCTTTTCCACAAACTTCATTTTCTTTAATAACATTATCATGATTATGACAATACACACTCTTCCATATTCAGAATTCACAAAAAATTAACACCTATCTTTGATGTAGAGAAAACCGACCTTCAATTCTCAATACATTATTTGTACACAAAAGTTTTAACCTTATAATAATTACATAAAAATTATACTATTTGTAAAACAAAAAACATGATGTATTTTTTGTTCTTCTTATCATTAAAAAAAAAATCCACCACTGAACTCATTTTTCTGTTAATTTTATAATTTTTTTTAATCTGCTACAGAGGAAAACAAGTTTTCAACTCCCCTCACGGTTCTAGCCAGGACCGCATGGTATAATAAAGCTTTACACTAAAAATGCCTGTTTTTTTAGGAAAAAGACAGAACAATTCAACTAGTTTAGCCACAGAAGCGTCTTTAAACAGTAAACCTGCATTAAAAAAAAATTCAAGACTATATATCCCCACTTTCTACATCAAACTGTTACAGAAGAGCCCATTATCATTAAATACCGTAAACCAACTTTATTGTGAGCAATTTATTTTCATAAAATTTGCAATATTGTACAAATCTGCAAGAAATTATTGTAAAAAAATTTCAAAGATAATATTGTAAAATTAAATGGTTGCCTATGCGTCATCAGTGTTTTTTTTGGTGGCAAATTTGGGTCTGAATATCGGACTCAATGCAAAAATTGCACATTTTTCTAGAATTCATGCTTAATTTTCCCAATCCTGCAGTGCCATGGATTTGATATAAATTTAATCTATCTAAATACTTGAAATTGGCATTTTTTATGTTCAACTCGTGTTCTAATTTACCAAAACGTGTTTGAAATACTTGCAAGTTCCTCCATATTCCGCGTATTTTCCCTACGCTAAATATAGCTACAATCATAGAGATATTTTTTCTACCCAATCAAATGTCATTAATTTAGCGGGTAATATCTGGGTCTTCTTTAAAGGTCAAGATCATATGTGTCAAAAACAATCATGACATTGGAAACTAAACGGCAAACCAAGCCATGTCTTTAGACTACTTTTTTGTTCTGGTAGTAAAATAGACAATGATTATAAAGATAAAGAACTGGCGATAGGCACTACTGAGTCCTAGAAAGGCAAGACTGTTACATTATTAGCATTCTCACAATGTATGGAAATACCATTTCATGTACACTACCGGTTACTTTGCATAGATACAGGAAATAAAAGGTTATAACACGAGGATTTGTCTTGCAAGTGCATTTTATAGATTTTCATGAAACACCGCAAATAAAATAGTGACCTCCAGAGATAGACCTAAATGTCTCGGAATCAAAAGACCAAAATGTTCACTAAAATAACCATGAACCCTCGCGCCTGCATCACTGTCTTTCCAAAAGAAAGAAAACATAGAAAAGTAAAAATATTGGGTAACAGAATTATGAAAGCCCATAAAATACTGTAGATAATGCATTTTTTGCATTTTCCCAAATGGAGAAATTTTCGTGTTAATTTTTCCAATTCCAAGGGACCCGTACCTATTCCAAAAAGTGAGAAAAAACACTGGTCATCATGTTTTATTGAAATAAAAGACAAACTGTCGACAATATAAAATGCTGCAAAATTAAACCCAAGTAATGATTCACAGCAAAAAAAGAAGTTGGTTTACAGTGAGTGGGAATCCCTACAATTTTTCAAAGTTCTATCAATTAAATAGCCAATACAAAAAATGACAAAATGATCACAATGGCATAAAAAGATAGATTATCTTGAACTTGAAAATTACAGAAGTTGTCTGCGGGGAACAATAGACATATGATATGCATTACTGGCTATAAGTACGAAAAGGCCATTCAACCATGCTCACTAACTATTAATGAGCAGACGTATATGAAATTTTGACACAACCTTACAGTATCAAAAGCACATATTAGCTTCAATACATGATAAAATTCAAAATTTAAGTACCCAAATAGAGATAAATTTAAATACACATTAAAGTTACAATTTACAAAAAAAAAGCCTCATCCAAAATCTTATATTTTAAAATTCTAATTAAAAAATTTTATACTTTTGTTTTAAAATTCCACGATGAAGAATATCCCTCAAACCAATTTAATTCTATGTCGGATATCAGTATCTTTCATACTGTTGGCAAAAGAAGCGAAAATATTGGCCTAAAAAACAACATTTGAATGATCAAATCTAAAAAAAAATTCTAGTAAACTTTTAGTTTAAGCTGCATCCCAAATGAGTGAAATTTAGTCAGTTTTAACAACTTCTAATTTTTAAATTGATCTGAGGATTCTTTTCAGTTTGAGGAATTTTTTTTCATAAAGTTTTACTCATTATATATTTGCTGTCATATAATCCATGTTATATATGCAGTTATATATTCTTTGATCACTCTGAAAATCACAAATTGTAACTATAGGTCAAGTAGAGAATTATATCAAAACTGTGCAAAGATAAATGTTGAATAGCTCCCATAACAAAATTCACTGATAAAAATAAAAATGACAACCAGAATTGTACATAGAATGCCAATGAAAATAGAATGCATGACACAATTGAACAAGGAATTTCTGACTCCATTAAAAATTCATGTACCATTCAACTTCCATTAAAATTCATTTTATACAACATGTACAAATATATACAAAAAAAATTTTGATTTTCATAAAATAAATTGTCCTAGGCTATTCAACTATAACATGTATAACTTAAGCGGAAGATATGAAAAATATTTCTTAACTTACATAAATGTCAAATTCTTTTAAGGTGCAATACTTATATGTAAACAAAAAATGTGGTCACACCCACAAACAAAATGTTTAAAGAAAAAGACACCAAACTGAAAACATCATTGCAAATCAGTAATGCTGCTTTTTAATACTGCATGTCAATAAAAGAAAGTTTAGGTTAAAAAACTTTTCAAATAAGAGTATTTTCTCCTTCCAAATTATCTGACAGTCAGGGGATCCACATGTACATACACCTGATCAATAAAAACAAGTTTCACAACTGATTTTTCATCAAAATTTGCTGGATTTACACCAACTTACCAGGGCTCTACTTAACGCTTTCCTCTCACTTGTCCCTACCAGTCCAAATTGTAATCGGCCAAGTAAAATTTAGGACTACTTGCCCATAGAACAAGTGAAAAATTCAAATAAAATGAAATTCTGAAATGTTTGGACAAGCAACAATTCATTAAGGACAAGTAAATCTTAAGTTTTCTTGCCTGATGGACAAATCCAAATAAAAGTTGATGTAGATACCTTAGGTTCTTTTGTACCTAAAATACTGCAGTAGAACTGCACAAACATGATACATTTTTGTTATATTTGATTAAACATACGAATAGCACTTATATCCGTAAATGTATTTTTTTAATTCCCTTTTAAAAGTATCTTCTAGTACTTTCCTTTGATTGTAATACTATCAAAAAATATTTCAATACAGGCATGACAAATTTCTTGTGTGAGATATTATGTACAATCCACTAACTTTCATTTTAGAAAATGGTATAAGGGAGGTAACTCAGATTTCTTGTCTATTAAATCACTTGTAGGGCCTTTAATGAAATAAAAAGTTTCAAAGTTTCAAAACAGGTGGACCCATTGCAGTCTGAATTATCTTTTTTAGTTAAAATAACACTGTACATCAAACAAAAACTTCATATAATTAAAGCACTATTAATTATAATCTTGTTACATTTTGTAATGATCTCAAACACTCTTTGCTGATCATAAACATGATTAATGTGATGTTGATATGAATACAACATTCAAGTTAAATGTGAGCAACAACCACAAGAAAAACTTATCATTTCATGTTTGATGATGCCCTGCTTGAAAGTCTGAGTTGATGCTTACTTCAGTAACCATGGTAACAACCATGTAAATTTAGGACCTATGAACAAGGGGACCAAATATAAGAAATTTTTAAACAAAAATTATACAGGTTAAACATAGTTATTCTACTTGATCAGAGCGCTAGATTCACAAGTTTCAGGACTTTGTGTGAAAAACATCACAACTCACAATTAATTGAAATGTTTTAAAATCTATGAATGTGGGATATTTGTCTGAAATGAATGTTTTCAAACAGTGGTTTTTCCCTGAAAATCCCAGATCCTTACTTTTACAAATATTATGCTGATAGAAATTACATTTCATTTTAAATATGCATACATTCACAATTTTCATACAAATGTATAGCAATGGCACCTTCTTAGACTTAAATTGTAAGAATGAATTCTGAGAGATCTCTCAGTAATAACATTAAATATAGCAGTTCAACTCTTTCATACAGAGGTCTCAGAATTTAAACGCAAAACAAATTTATTGGTCTTTGGATCAATAACATCTTCAGTCAAATTAAAATGAGGCAGACGTTTCACAACACACAATAAGGAGACATCATTCTGACGTAACTGAAATGTCAGATTGTGTTCGATTTCTCGTGATAGTAACTGATCGCAAACCAGCACCCATTTTGTTATAGATTTGTAGTCTTTTTCGCTCATGATGATGGGCCCTTGTGACAGGTATCTCTCTACAAAGGCTTTAGGACTGATATCATAATTGATGCACATAGCCAGATGATTTAAAACATTATCCATAGAATATCTTGGTTGCTGTCGAGTAATGCGTAGATACTTCTGTAGAGCTCTGGCCATAGATGGAAATACAGCTTGGGCAGCTTCATGAGGATCCATTGGTATAGCAGGACCTGTAAAAATTCAAATACGTCGCAAGTTATTTCATAAGGTTTGATCATGTATTTATACCTTTTTAAAATACATTGTTTGAAATTATCAAAAAGGAGTTTGCTAGTTAAATGATTTAAAAGTTCTACACCTCTATATATGCATCTGATACATGTACCTAGAACACAGAGGACTGCATGTACATTACATAATTTTTTAGTAATTGTACAACTTTTCTTCCTTCTTTTATTCTATGTAAAAGAAGTTTTTTGAGTCCAATGCAATTTTACTGACATGAGTTTAATAGATATTCATCTGAGGTAGGCTGTCTATAATGTATACACACAGAGTGTTTCAGTTACAAAACACCCTGGTATGAAATGAGTGAAAACACCGACAATTGCTGGTGAAATGCTGTGTTTTCACTGACATTTATGACTTGCCAATATATTTCTATGTAATTAACAACAAGAATAGGAAAAATGAAAGGATTTGGATTGAACGTACATGTGACAAAAACGCACACGATACTTAGAAAACTCCAGTTTATCAAGGACAGGGCTTTTATTCCTGCCTACATCTTGATGTCGCCTGAGGGTCTTCAACAAGAGATGTTTGCTGGTGTTTACACTGACATTTTCTGGTGTTTACTGTGTGAAATATGTCAGACCTGAGTGTTTTGTAACTGAAACACTCTGTGTGTACTGTAGTATTTCTGCTGAAAATAAAGTTCTGAAAATTATTTGCTTCCTGATTAGATTCTATTGCATTTTTTGGTTATTTTTTTCTTTATCATGTTTATACATCTTTTGTTTTTTGGTATTCCAACAGTTTTGATGTGATCTGCACTGAAGAGTCATATATTATCGAAATCGCCATCTGCAGATACTTGTACTATATTTATGGCAACTACTAGAATCTGAAATCAGTTAATCGGGTTTTTCTATACTTTGTTCAACAGACTTTTATCATGTATATAAATGCATTCTTAACCATGCTGACATGCTTAGAAACTGTCACACTAAATATTAAGAAGACGTCAGTACGTCTGGTCACTACATGCATGACATGTTGATAAGATCCTTCCAAGCATGCTAGAAAATATCTTCAAATCGTTTTTTTTTAGACAAAATAATCAAACATTATTTAATGTTTGTTCCTGCCTTCTCTGACCTTTGCTTTTTTTTCTGGAAAACAAGAATTTTCACTATTTCAAAATACATCTAGCTGTATAAATCTTTGGTAAATATAGCAATAAATTTAAATAAGTCAGCATGACACTTACATATATATATATGTATTTGTCATGTTTGTGATGTAATAACTCTATATCATGATCAAAGAATCTTAATCTAACTGAAATTTGAACTGCAAATTCACACATACAGCATTCATAACATCAATATTAGGGGAGTGTTGAAAAAAACCCATAAAACTGTTTTTTCATGACATTTTAAAGTGTAAAGGGCAATAACTCCTACAAAACTTGATCTGTATCTAATTTTCCAATATCAAGTAGTATCTCAAAACTGTGTACAAAAAATTCCTGGAGAACTGTTTGTTGTGGAATGATAAACAAGGGTAAAACCATCATGACTATAGATAATTTCATGGTGATATCACAGCTATAATTTGACCAATCACAGAGCAGATAAAATTCACCGGAAACCATTTGGGTTAGTGTTGTTTTCTAGATGTTTCATCTCAGCTTGTGGGAAATCGGTGTTACTACTTAATTCATTTTCACATTTAAAAATTATTTATATAAAGCATGTTTTATGCTTAAAATAAGGGAAATAAATAACATTAATTTATAGACATGATAGAAAATAAATAATTTTTATAAGAATCAGATTTTGTTCTGTGGCCTTTTCCCTATGGACGCTACTGATTTTCGATGTTTCACCTCCTCATAAAATAGATATCCTGTATGTTAGGAATTATCTTTTGTTTCAGGGACATACATAAAATAAAATAAAATGTGTCCATGGGTCACGGATGCCCCAGCCATACAGATATCCCGGCAAACAGAAAGTAGATGAGCGACAGACTTGAAAAGGGGAGACACTGTACAACTCATTATACCAAAGCTTCAGACCAAATATCAAATCATTCCTGCATACACAAGCCGAGAAATCCTTAACGAAAATTTTGGATGTACATACGTACGTACGGACAAGGGTAAAACTTAATGCCCCCGTCGCCTTACGGAGGTGGCATAAAAAGAGCTGGAACAATTGTGGGATGTCATTAAAAGTCCTCAAAAAAAGACAGACAAAAACTGTGGTGGCACTATAAATTATTGTATATTAAACAGATGACATCTTGGCTGACTAGCCCAATTAAAATGTAAGTGCACTCTCAGGAATATTGAAGCTGTTATTACCACAGAGTATATAATAATTATAATGTCATATTTTTATCTAAAACATCAATGAATCAAATGTCTGTTTATAATTTGTGTACTTTGTAATAGTTTGGTAACTTGATCATAGAAGTAATTAACACCATGTTGTTTTTGATAAAACTCATCTTCTTCATAATCAATTAACATGTACCGTTAACATCAAATGGTGGGGGGAATCATGCTGTTTAATAGTCTATCTTCTTGATAATTCTATCAAACCATGCATGTGTATCAGTAGGAAGGAAGCTTTTACTTTGCCATTTTAAAATTCAAAACCATAAGTATTTTTTAGAAAATGCAAACTTTAGGCTGTCCTGTGACCTGCATAACCGTCAAATTTTAAGTTATAACCAAAACGAATGCAACGGAAAAATATGTTTCCTATTAGTGTAGGATATTTTTTCCTATAGATTTTTAAATGAGTGTCATACAGGGGGGTACCGTGCACAGGCTAACGGGAAATAAAATTGCACAACACGAGGAATGAAAAATTAGAAATTGCCTTGCACGGTGCCCTTTTTTCTGCAAAATGTTCTGTTTGCAAGAAACACAGCAAATAAAGACCCCAACACGGCAACACGAGGAATAAAAAACAGCAAACACGCTGCATGAAAATAACCCTGTGCCACCCTCTTAAATATTTACACACAAATATGTCTGTTAGTCACCAGTTGAAAGGAAACATGTTTTTATTAATCAGAAGCCAAAATAAATCTGGTAAAACAAAATTATACAACTTTAATTACCAATATAAATAAATGTATTTACTAGATGCCAAAATTTTGTTCATATTGTCATCTTATATGATTGTTGAATTAATTTAAAACATTAATACATTGGTCATGTATGTCTTGTATGTTCAAACTAAAGTCATGAAAGTGATAAAATCAAAACCATGATAAGCAATACACATTTTAATGACCAGAGCCTCAGGCTCACTGATGTAACAATGAGTGTAATACACAAATTATGACCTAGAGAAGGAAATGCCTACCCTTAATATTCAGAATTATTGCTATGCTGCAACCATTCTTTCTCAAGCATTTAAGAAGGCATCAACTCCTTTTTTAAGGTGCCACGTTATGTACATTTTTTTATTTTTAAAAGAGTTCCCGATTTGATTTGTAACAATTTAAGAAGCAGGAAGATCCTAACCTTTGGGCCATGATTTAAAAAAAAATGTTTGCTTCCCCTTACCAGACCCTACCTAATGATGTTTAGTGGGTAGGTAGGAAGAAATTATTTTTTATTATCATGTGGTTTAAAATTACAGTACAGCCAGAGACTTACCATGATAAATCACTGTGATAGACATATCACTCTAAATTTTTAAATAAATGTAACCTTTTTCCTGATTGATCTATTCAATTTCTTTTGCATATTAAGTGGTAGAATGTATCACTCTAAATGCAAACGTCTATCACAGTGATTCATCACGGTAAGTCTCTGGCTGTACTGTACTTTTCTTTCATCCTAATTTGAGTAATAAATTTTTTTTTCCTGAACAGTCAATAAAATTATTGTTATTTGAGTAGGGCCATTTTTTCTGAGTTGGTAGGGTAAGCATGGTAAGGGGAAACAAACAATATTTTAATTTTGGCCTCAGGAGCACCTTGGTTTTTATGCAGTTTCACATTCATGACATTGTAAGCGCTTAAGTTTCCATTTTTTTTGGTATTTATTTTATTTTTTTTTGTGGATACCCCATGTTTTCTCAATATTTGCCATGTCACTGAACTTTTGACTTCGGCAAGTAAAATGTCTATTTTTATGTCAATTCTACTGCTGCTTTTTTTATTGGATGTTGGTTGCCTAAAATCCCAATTTACGTTGTTCCATTGCTTTAATTTACCATGTATTTGTAGAGACATTGTCTCATGTACATTTACTCCATATCCCTTCATTACTTCTAATGTAGTGTTGCTAGATTGTTCATAAATTGTATTGTACGACAAACTTTGGTGTCAGTTCTCTAATGTTTTACCTTGTTCATCCTGCATACGTTTGATGTGAGTAAAGGCCTCCTCTGCCGCCACCATGAGCCTAGCTTTTCTTTTCTTAACTCGTCTTTCATACTCAATCTCATCATAAAATCTATCATTATGACTTGCATCTCTCCTACGAGCCGACTGAGCTGCAAATATTGCACGGGGTCTGTCTTGTGGATTGGCTGGCTGATTACCATCGACATTGTAGAACTTGAGACTTGTCATTTTCGCTGGCCTTTTCGTTATATTTTCCAAATATGGATTATATACTGGAAAATCTCTGTAATACTGCTCCAGAATCCATGCTGCAGCTCGCTGAATACTTAATGCACCAATGTTATAACATTTCCCCTCACCGTCAGGGGATCGGAGTACCTTGATAACGAACATTGGTTGAATTTGTCGGATTTCTAACAAAATGACAGCAATATAGTGAATGAAAAGTAATGCATCTACTAACGATACGGCGAATTTAACAATGTCATAATATGCAGTCGTCTTTTCCTTTAAAATTCTGACTCCATAAAACAACCAGAATGCAAATGTCAAAATAAAAACTAAAAACAGAACCACTGCTCTAAACAAGAACACTCTTGGCATGGTTGCCTTTGGTTGTCGGAAGAATATAGCAATGGTAGCGATACATAATATCAAAAGTTTAAATGCAAAGCTGATAAGTAATCCCTCACATTCTGGTTTACAGGGTCCAGCATCCCAGTTACCGATCCCAAGTTTCGGTAGCACAACCATTGCAATAGGAGACAGAAATCCTAACAAACTAAGGACACCTGCCAGAGCAGTCCCTATATAACGGGCACAACCTATGCCAATGTTCTCTTCAAATGTCTCTTTTCCAAATTTTCCTCTAAAGTCGTCCATAGAAAACCCTGTTTCACTAGTATTGCCTGAAATATAACAAGATTTGTTATTATATTCATATTAAAGTTTTAAATGAATAGCCCCCTTTTTTCTCTACTGGATCGACACATAAAGAAAATGTGTGCAAATGGTTTAGTCCAAAGCAGAAGTTGCAGTATACATATACGTAACAATGTTCAGTTTAAAAAAAGAAGGTGGGGGGGACACAATTTCATTACTGGAATTGGCACATCCAATTTCATTTTTTTTCTTAAAAGGAGTTCAAAAATGTACTATCAGTCTTCTTTCAAATTTTCTGAATTGAACAGGACCCATTGGGTGCCCCTCTCACTTTTCCCCTCATACATTTTTCTCTTGTCAATATACATGCACGTCCATCACTTATTCATGTACATGTTATTGTAGTTAAAACATTGAATCTATTCATTCTGTAATTGCAAAATTAAAATATAAACACAATAAACTTAAGTTTACAAATTCTTTTAGTAGAATGGCAGTAGTCTTATATCTACTACCAGAGTCTAACCTTTTTCTCCATAAAACTAGAGCCTGTCAAAACTGGCATTGTCAAACGGGCCCTGCAATTTTGATCCTGAAACTCTGGGCAAAAGTTAAATTAAGATAAGTGTGGACTAATTATTTCCAAGCTTCAGACCAAATTTCAAATCATCCCTCTGGTACAAGCCAAGAAATCTGTGACGAAAATTTGGTTTATTGTTAAAATAAAGGGCTACGCCTAGCGCAGCATGATACAACCGCAGCACGTTGACCACAGAAATATGAACAAGTGTAATTGACAGTGAGTGTGGGCATACTAAAGAGCTTGACACATTAATTGCATGGACACAATAAGGAGACTGACCCAGTAATTAGCTGGACACAAACTAGGGAAAATGAAAATTAGCCCTTATGACTCCTTATGATTCCTCTTTGACCCCTTATAGCTCGAAAACAGTAAGAGCTACACCAAATCCATCCATTGAGATACTACTGAAAGATTATATCAAGTGGAATCCTAAGAAAAAATCCGACGAAAAATAAAAATTTCATGTAATCTGCAAGTTTCCAGTTTTGGCCCCTTATAGCTTGCAAACGGTAAGAGCTACGACAAATCCATTGACAAAATGCTGAAAGCTTATATCAAAAGAAATCTAAAGAAAAAAATCCCATCAAAATCAGATGAAAAATAAAAATTTTAGGTAATCTGCAAATTAGCAATTTGGCCCTGTTTTGCCCAGTATAGCTAGGTAAGCAAACAAGTTACCAATAATCTAATAGCAGAGTGCTGGGTTAATTTTTCATATGCAATTCATTGAAAAAAACTGCATAAAAATCGGACAAAAAATATTTTTTGTTGATTCGCCCCTTTTGGGCCCCATTTATCTAGGGAACGCTACATGCTATACGTGAAATCTGCTGGCATACTACTGATTGGAAATTTCCTCAGGAGCACACTGAAAGAAACCCCATCAAAATCCAATTAATAATAAAGATTCTACAGACAAATATGTGAAAACACCCAATTTAACCCTTTTTGGCCCCTTTTTTAAAAACGGGTGGGGTCACAATGACCAAAACTACTGTAAGCCTTCCTTTTGTACCAAAGAGATTATGTTAAAATTTAATAAGGATTGATTTACTGGAACAAAATTTATTGACCAAAAACAAAAGTGTCCACAAACGCCGACGACGACAACAACAACAACGACAAAGACGACAACGACAGCACCAAACCAATATACGACCACAAAAATTTTTGCAGGTGTATAAAAATCTAAGTATCGACAGACAGGAATTTGATGCCCGTCAAACTTGAAAATCACTTACACAACACAACTCATCATTTCTAAGCTTAGACCAAATTTCAAATCGTCACTTTTAGAAGCCAAGACATCTTTGACATAAAAAAAATTGTTGACGGACAGACAGACGTTAAAGTGATAACTATAGGGCTACCGCATCTCAATGCGGACCCTAATGAAGGTCATAGACAGCAACTGAAGCATGCATTGCAAATGTCATCTCAAGATCTAGATGCATCAGTCATACCAATATTATTGGTGTGGACCATGTCAATAAGTTGCTCATGTGTAAAAGTAGGTCACAGATAGCATCTGTTGCATGTATTGCAATCCAAAAAAGCATCATGCATACCAATATGGTTGTTAAGGGACTTCAAGTTGTCTTTAACCATTATATTGTACATAACCAAAGATAGCGAGACTTTTACACCATGTGTATCACTTATGCTCTCCTCACTTAGTGAGGTGAGCTTAAAAGGGGGCCTCACCATTTGGGAAAATGACGGGGTCCTGTCCATGTGTACCCGAGAGAAAAAATGGAAGAATGTGTCCATGGGACACGGATGCCCCCGACTCCTTGCAATCGAAACCCATAAGTTATTAAAGGCATAACTATATGCAATATATATTTATCAAATATTATTAGAAAGGATCTTTCTCCTGTGATAAATAGGCACTGGAACTGGTTTGGTTTTGATATAATGTGTAGTTCCAACAAATAATCTGAGAAACAGTCTTATATGTAATACTAATCTATTTTTAGCAACTGTGACCTTGACCTTGGTGGCATCAACGCTAAAATCTATGGGATTATGTCTATTGTGATAAGTAA
>MJUU01022442.1:2571-36461 GCA_002080025.1 Modiolus philippinarum | reverse complement strand
CTTGATTTTCCCTTTTAATCACCTATACAAGTGATAATGTAAGCACTTGTAGCAATGATTTGGGTTTACTAGTGGCTTGACAAAGAGTTTTCATGTTTTAAAGATAGACATTGATTTGATAGTATTTGGTAATTTTGTTTTCCATAAATGAAAATGAAGCCAGATGACTACAGGGACTAATTTACTGGATGTCACTTCTATAAGTGATTTCATCAATTTTTATCTAAATAATCACTAATTTAAGTGATCACACAGCTGAACACCAGCTTTTTTCAGGCCCCAAGAACAGTTGTTTTTTGTCCGAGAAAAGTACTTTTTTTATTTATTTAACTTAAAGCTGAAACATCCAAGTTTCCAAAATAATTATCATGGGCATCAGATAAATTGTCTTTCAAAATGACCAAAAAAATGCCAAATTTTGCCAAAAATCTTAATTTTTCTCAATATCTTGTCAAATGGCTTCCTAATTTTGCATATTTCATAGCTTACATGTACTTGACTATAATAAGAAATAGTTTACATGAGTTTTCAAAGCAAGGCGTTTTATCAGTTTGCCATTTTATGGTTGTTTAGGATTTCCATTAGAAAAGCTCTAAAGTCAGTGTTGGCGGTAAGAAAAATTTTGCATTAGCCACTGTGGCTAATACCCCAAGATTTTCATTAGCCACATTCAAAAATCTTTAGCCACTAAAAATAATTACATAAAATATTTCCTTTCAATATGTTTTTCCTTTTAATTCATTTATCTTCTCATAGTATCTTAGCAATGAAGATTGTTTTTTTCTTCTATATCTTCATACCCTTTCTCTACGGTAGCTTAAGTCAGTAATGGTTACGTTGGGTCAATCTGCTTTGAATGCTGGAATTTTGTTACACATGATTCTATTTTATTTGACATGGTATGGCATGTATGGTTTCAATTATTCATTTTGTTTTGAATGTCTTTATAAAACATCTTGCTGTATACAAAAATAATTTCCAAATCTTTCAATGGCTATAGAAAAAAGTTCCACAGTAATTTTAATCAGATGTCACCTGTGCATTTTTGTGTAATAATCAACTTGAACTCATTGGAAAACAATTTGTTTTCATTGACAATTATAAACCTTGTTTTCAGTAATGACAGTGATACTTTAAGTGTTATATCTAGTCTATACAAAAGGCAACTTTGTTTTCAGTATTTGGACATTCTACATGTTCTTCTTTTTGGTATTTGGTATTTTAGGTACTTTGCAGTATTTGGACATATTGGTAATTTTGCGGTATTTGGACAAACTGGAAGTGAGAAAGTTTGTTTTCTTTTTCACCAAACGGAGGTGTTTGCATGGATTTCTAAAGTTTCTCTTTAATATTTTGATGAATAAAGCTAGCGGTTATTGAAATCAAACCATCTATGCACTAACCAAATAAGGTTTTAACTTTATGCTTTGAAAACACCTATTTTTTTCAATTCGCCAATGTGGCGAATGAAGATGAAACTTTCTTCGCCACTCAAGATTTCAATTCGCATCTGGCGATGTGGCGACCTTCTAGCGCCAACACTGAAAGTGATTACCTAGTCACTTGTTTCTGTACGTGATTCCCCTGACTGATACGCATAGAGGACAATTTACACACATGAACTCAAAACTTGGCGCTTCTTTTCTATAAATAGGTGTCTAATAATATAATCCAATGGTTTAAGGTTTTGATACATGTACAGCCTTTGACATGCCATGTTACTAATAACTTCGAGTTCTAGTTTTCTAATGAGCAATTTTACCTCTGATGACACTGACCAGTGGGTGATGTATAGTTATTATGACTATCTAATTACATGTATAAGCCCTTAAACATGTACAATGTGTTACGAATGTATATATAAAGTAAACCTACTAGTAGATATTTAGTCAAAATAAATCTAAGAAGGAAATCTGATAGATGAACATCATATGAACAATAAAACATTCACAAACAAACTCTTCCTAGGATAGATCCAGTTGCATGCATACACTTACACCATAAACAGGCATGTACAATCCATTGTAAGGTTTTGTGTAGTTCAAAAGATAAACTAGAGGCTAGAGACTGAGCCTATATCACTCGCCTGGCAAAATGCTTCTATGCCAAAGATGACTAAAAAAGATGTTTTCTTACCAATGGGGTCAAAGGTTTAGCTATGTTCTTCATTAGCACCCATGTTTTTTGTCTGATCCTATTGAAATGAATAATTTTTGCAAAGGACCTTCTATACATTTCACAGATGATGACTATAAGGATGGTTATCTCATTCCTGGCTCCAATGTTAAACTATGTTCTGCACTGGAGGCCATTTTTTTGTCAGATCCAAGGACCTTCCATACATCCTTACTGTACAGATTGGTTGAATTTGCTTCAGTAGCGTCAGACGAGATAGCAAATAGATGCTTTTCTCATAGGGTCCCATGTTAGACTATGTTCTGTGCTGTCAGCCATGTTTTTTAGGGAATCGTAAAAATTTCGGCAATCTACATAAAAGACCTTCCATACATCATTCCTGTAAAGTTTGGTTCAATTTGCTTCAGTAGCTTCAAAGGAGATAGCAAATATTTGCTTTTCCCATAGGGTCACATGTTAAACTCGGCCATGTTTTTTCACAGATCGAAAAAATTTCGGCAAACTAAGAAAAGGACCTTCCATACATCATTCCTGTAAAGTTTGGTTCAATTTGCTTCAGAGGAGATAGTCAATATATGCTTTTCCCATAGGGTACTATGTTAAACTATGTTCTGCGCTGGCAGCCATGTTTTTTCACGGATCAAAAAAATTTCGGCAAACTAAGTAATTAAAAGGGCCTTCCATACACCATTCCTGTAAAGTTTGGTTCCATTTGCTTCAGTAACTTCAGAGGAGATAGCAAATATTTGCTTTTCCCTTAGGGTCCCATGTTAAACTATATATGTTCTGCGCTGGCGGCCATGTTTTTTCACAGATCAAAAAAATTTCGGCAAAGTAAGTAAAGGACCTTCCATATATCATTCCTGTAAAGTTTGGTTCCATTTGCTTCAGTAACTTTAGAGGAGATAGCAAATATTTGCTTTTCCCATAGGATCCAATGTTAAATCTAAGTTTAGCGCTGGCAGCCATGTGTTTTCACAAATTGATAAAATTTCGACAAACTAAGTAAAGGACCTTCCACAGGGCTCACCACACTTCAAAAGAACAGGGAGACTTGAAGTCTCCCTGAGGGTAGAAATAGGGAGACTTGTTTGTGCGTATCCGTAACTGAATTTTCAAGACTTGTATTTGATTTACATATACAATTATTCAACAATGGCAATAAATCAGTTTTAATCATTAAAATACCATGGACAATGTAGATTTTATATAAAAAAAAAATGATTTTAGCTACATATCAATTTTATGTTTCTTTCACCCAAAAGCTTATGGTTGGAGGTGCTCCTGCATTTAGGCTAGATTTACACGACATAAATTTCTTTTATTTACCCTCTTCAGTAAATGGGTAGTTATCACTCAGTTGCTCAAGAGACAGTTGCTAATTTTGAATGGTGAGGGAAACTATAAATAGATTGTTTACGTTTGTGGACATTTTGTTATTATAGACCACTTCCGGTTTGAACTGCAGTTGAAACGTAAATATTTAGGACAATTTCCAATGAATTTTTTCCATAACTGTATACTACAAAGTCAATAAGTCTTGATTTTGAAACCATGAGATGATGTCAACAATCTTTGAGCTTTGCAAACACAGGAATAAGCATTAGAAATCTTATCAATTTACTTCCTTGTTCCCGGAAATAGAAAGGGTTATAATTAGAAGTGTCAAAATGCTCAGAATTCGCTTTTGGGAGCAACTTCAGGCGACTTGAGCCACAACAGGGCGACTTAATCGCCCTAATCGCCCAGTTTGGTGAGCCCTGTTTCCATACATCATTCCTGTAAAGTTTGGTTCAATTTGCTTCAGTAGCTTCAGAGGAGATAGCAAATATTTGCTCTTCCCATAGGACCCCATGTTAAACTATGTTCTGCGCTGGTGGCCATGTTTTTTCACAGATCGAAAAAATTTCAGCAAATTAAGTAAAGGACCTTCCATACATCATTCCTGTAAAGTTTGGTTCCATTTGCTTCAGTAACTTCAGAAGAGATAGCAAATATTTGCTTCTCCCATAGGGTCCCATGTTAAACTATATTCTGGGCTGGTGGCCATGTTTTTACACACATCTAAAAAATTTCAGCAAACTTAGTAAAGGACCTTCCATTCATCATTCCTGTAAAATTTGGTCCAATTTGCTTCAGTAGCTTCAGAGGAGATAGCAAATATATGCTTTTCCCATAGGGTCCCATGTTAAACTATGTTCTGCGCTGGCGGCCATGTTTTTTCACGGATCAAAAAAATTTTGGCAAACTATGTAAAGGACCTTCCATACATCATTCCTGTAAAGTTTGGTTCCATTTGCTATAGTAACTTCAGAGGAGATAGCAAATATTTGCTTTTTCCATAGGGTCCCATGTTAAACTATGTTCTGCGCTGGCGGCTGTTTTTTCACAGATCGAAAAAATTTCGGCAAACTAAGTAAAGCACCTTCCATATATCATTCCTGTAAAGTTTGGTTCCATTTGCTTTAGTTACTTCAGAGGAGATAACAAATATATGCTTTTCCCATAGGGTCCCATGTTAAACTATGTTCTGCGCTGGCGGCCATGTTTTTTCATGGATCAAAAAAATTTCGGCAAACTAAGTAAAGGACCTTCCATACATCATTCCTGTAAAATTTGGTTCCATTTGCTTCAATAACTTCAGAGGAGATATCAAATATTTGCTTTTCCCATAGGGTCCCATGTTAAACTAGGTTCTGCGCTGATGGCCATGTTTTTTCATGGATCAAAAAAATTTCGGCAAACTAAGTAAAGGACCTTCAATACATCATTCCTGTAAAGTTTGGTTCAATTTGCTTCAGTAGACATCCATATATTTACACGTGATTTGTACTAGTACATGTGTGCTATTTGATTCATTTTTGATGACACCACATGGACTTGCTCCCGGCTTAAAAAAATGTTAGTATACTATCAAATATGAATCTCGGAGAACAAAACGGTGTTTTTTTTCTCTGAGATTCATATTTCATAGTCAGCATTTTTCTAGGCCGGGAGCAAGTCCCTGTGATGACACGGGATTTATTAAAAATCCAATTTAATAAATATTTATGATTACTAATAAAATAAATGGTAAAACACACTCTTCCTATGCATAAACAAATAGCCTGCTTGTGAGGAATTAGCAACTCTGACGTCACAGCTTGTGAACCTCGTTATCAGTCTAAAAATATGCATATCTGGACACCTGTGATTACACACACTGTTATCGTACTCTCTGTGCTCAATTAACGGATGTGGAAGTACTACACATGTTTTAATAGTTTTCATGATATAAAATAAATCAAAGAAGACAAATTGTAATTTAATGTCAGGTGTCCTTTAAATCAAACGGGGTCCAAGCACATGGTAAAAGCCAAAGTAAGACTTGTTTATCATCTGACTTAAAGATATACCTGCCTATACCTAATTCAAAATGGTCCAGTCTAGTCAATAATTGTGCGCGGAAAATATCATCCATTTAAAAGAATGGGGCATTTTAAAAAAGTGTTTTTTCTTTCAACTTGTATTGGAAATCACAAATTAAAAGTGGTTCCAGAAGTGTATAATATTTTTACACAACCATGCAAAATCCGGTGCCGAAATATGCAATTTTAAAGTTAGCAGAAGAGAATTCCATTATCTAAAGGAAGTGAAACAGACTTTACATGTTAATAGACAAAAGATATTGCATAACAACTGTTGCCAAAAGGTCAGTTTTCCATGAGATTGAACTGGAAAGGATTGTATTTCTGCTTTTCAGCATATATTTAAGAAGAATTTTTAAGATATAAATGGTTTTTCTAATTAAAATAAAATGTTAATTTTTCTGAAATATATATTATACTTTCTACAGTTCTTTTGATTATTCAATTATGGATTATTATATATATACTTAATAGCATAATTTATACCCTTAAGGGTTAAAGCAATACAAAACAAACATATATACAACATATAATGAACATTATTATGATAACTCTCTGACTGGTATGGACCCTATATCAATTCCCCAGATTGCTTTAAAAAAGTACAAACTACCGGTCAAAGGGTTGAATTAGGGTTAAAAATGAAGTTAATTTTTTTCATTTCAGTTTCTGTAATTGGGAAATTTGAATAATTCCATCCTTTTCTGTTCATTAACTTTACAGTTCAGTAAATCAAAGTCCCAAAGGGGCTGGTGGATTAGTGTCTATGATGGCAATGATCAGTATGTAATCTATTGATATTTTATGTACACTGCCCATGTATGATATGAATAATTGCCTGTCTGTGTCGTGCATAATTACTCATTTTTTACTATGGGTCTAATTATAATGATGATATCAAAACCAAGAAAGGTAAAAAAACCATAGAAAACATGCCTTTCTGACAGTCAGCAAGTATTTACTGGTGGCAATCTTCATTTGATCACACCAGCCAATCAATGGCAATAAAACCATTTTTGATTTTGATTTCATACCAGAAACCTATTACATATTATGGGTTCCCTGCTGTACACTCAACATAGACTAAACAATGACAGCACCATCTTGATCAAGTACAGTTTGAAATTTAATTCTAAAGAAGAGACCTGAATGAAAGGTTTGTGAATGCTGACAAGACGCAAAAGCTGACAAGACCTGAGCAGCAATACCCTGCTCTTTATGGAGATAATAATTCGTCCAAGAAACACACGAAGACATGAAAACGATGATCTGTGCCAAGTCCTTTGTGCAACAATGCATCTCAATTCGCGCTATGATATACATTCTCATGCAATTGAAAAATGTCTGTTATGCATTGTAAATACTCAAATGACATTATCTCAAGTTTTGTTTGACCAAACTCTGATCAACGGCAATTAACATGCAACACCCCGGAATGAACAGCAATCAACAGATCAATACCCCTACCTGATCCTATTTCGAATTAAGTCAATTCCAACCCCGATCGTTGCAAAATATCGTCTGTTTCGGAATATGCACCTTGACAACTGTTTCCAGGTAATACCGATTTATTTATTTATTTATCGGTATTTACCGATGTACGACTTCTTCAGTATTTTGTTTTGATGTATACCAAACGCGGACCTCGGAGAAGACACCACTGCAAAATGACAATCGCAACACTTATAATGGAACAGCCAACGTGGAACAGCCATACTTTTCCATTCATTGATAACTAGAAATGTAAACAAACATTAGGCCATACAAAATTAATTAATTGGTTCTCAGGCCATTTTTCATTTAAAATGAAGAGGGAGGGAGGTGATTTTTTTTATCTTTTTATTTGCAAAAAAATAGATGAGGCAGCTTTTTACATTGTAAAAACCACCAACAAGAGGCTCTCAAGAGCCTGTATCGCTCACCTGGGCCATTGCTGACAAATACAGTCAAAAATAATACAGGGATGATTTTAGCTCTTTTCAAATGGGTCCCCCGTCCAACAAATTGGGAATTTTGCATCGCGACAACTTAAATTGGGAAAAATGAAAATATATCAAATGCTGGAACATACATTTGTATAAACCAAGAATATGTGTAAGTACACACAACTACAGTTTGAAGAATGGAAAGTATCATCACACCAAAGCCATTAAAACATTTATACATTTTTTCAACCATTAAGACTCTATTTTATATAGTTTTTCAAATTACACCAGATTTGAATTTTATCAAGCTGATCATCAACGAAAGAAGTACTGCTCTTTTCCTATATGAAAGCAAATCAACATTCTGTCAGAAATTCTTTGGTTGTCTGCAAATAAAGATGACTCACACATTTCAATATTATCACCAAAATCAAACCCTTTATACCCAATGATATATATACCTCATTCCATGAAATGACTATGCATTCATTCATTACTCATACAGCAAGTCATTTCCACATTTCGCTTTAACTAGTAGAAATGAAAGCACCCCCATATGAAGTGCAGTTCCAAATTCTCAGCCAGTTTCAGAAACTCTGATTTCAAGTCATAACTAATCAATATTTATTTCAATGCAAACCGTTTCTTTGGCAATGAGAGCATCTCCACGTTACCACGTATTTCAAAAGTCATGGGTGAAAGTATTGAATTTAGACACGACAATGTGCGATAACAACACGATTTCAATTCACATAACGCATTCTGACTTTCAAGATGTTCCCTTATGGACATTTGCGATCTGACATTTTGTTCATCTTCAGGGTGGTCGTAAATAGCGTAAATTGCATTATTTAGTTACTTCTGGACGTTACTGCCTAATGTTTTGAGTAATTTCCGGTTCTAACAAAAGGCGACACGGATCGGAACGAAAGATTCACCGGAGACGGAAATGAAAAAAATCCGGATTTTGTAGACATCGTTGCCGCTATTGGGAATTTTCTTGTTTGGGGAATGGGGCTGCCAAGAGGGGAATGGGGCCGCCGGGCGGCCCTAAATTATATAGTAGCGTCATCCCTGAAACACCCAATTTAACCCTTTTTTTGGCCACTTTTTTAAAAACGGGTGGGGTCACAATGACCAAAACTACTGCAAGCCTTCCTTTTGTACCAAAGAGATTATGTTAAAATTTCATAAGGATTGATTTACTGGAACAAAAGTTATTGACCAAAAACTAAAGTGTCCACAAACGATGACGACGACGACAACAACAACAACGACAAAGACGACAACGACAGCACCATACCAATATAAGACAACAAAAATTTTTGCGGTTGTATAAAAATCTAAGTATCGACAGACAGGAAGTCGATGCCCGTCAAACTTGAAAATCGCTTACACAACACGACTCATCATTTCTAAGCTTAGACCAAATTTCAAATCATTCTCACTTATAGAAGCCAAGATATCTTTGACATAAAAAAATTGTTGACGGACAGACAGACATAAAGTGATAACTATAGGGCTACTGCATCTCAATGTGGACCCTAATGAAGGTCATAGACAGCAACTGAAGCATGCATTGCAAATGTCATCTCAAAATCTAGATGCATCAGTCATACCAATATTATTGGTGTGGACCATGTCAATAATTATAAGTTGCTCATGTGTAAAAAGTAGGTCACAGATAGCATCTGTTGCATGTATTGCAATCCAAAATAGCATCATGCATACCAATATGGTTGTTAAGGGACATGTCTGAAGAGGGAATGACTTCAAGTTGTCTTTAACCATTGTACCTAACCAAAGATAGCGAGACTTTTACACCATGAGTATCACTTATGCTCTCCTCACTTATATAGTGAGGTGAGCTTAAAAGGGGGCCTCACCATTTGGGAAAATGACAGGGTCCTGTCCATGCGTACCTGAGAGAAAAAATTATAAGCAAAGTTCTATATTTTTAAGTTACAATAACTCAGAATTTAAATGCAATAAACATGTGCAGGAACATTATTATATAACTTTTAAAACATGTATACTTTTATTCAATTTATAATTTATCACACTGATTCTCAACATGCAATGCACTTCATTCAATGATAAAACATGTTTTATATACAGGAATTACATATCACCTGTATATTACTGTAAATATTGCAAACCTTGAAACATACATCTGTATGTGAATCAAGTTAATCCTGTTTATTTCTTTGCATGCTGTTTGTAGAACTGTCTTATCACTCATCAAAAGATTCAATGTGCTCAATGATTATTTCAGTGATCTCATATACTAGTTAACAATGCCACATTTGTTGTTTTTCTTTGCTTGTTTTTTGTTTGTTTTTTTTTCTGTTTTGTTCTAACATGCAGTATTCATTTCAATCTGTATCAAATGCACCATTTTTAATACACATGAATGACCATTTTATTTCGTACTCAATACATTGTGAAAGTACTATTTTTCATGGACTTCCAATTTTCATGGATTTATGGTTTGCTATAAAATTAGGTTCCTAAGGCCATACAAAATTAATTAATTTGTTCTCAGGCAATTTTTCTTTCAAAATGATGAGGGAGGGAGGTGATTTTTTTATCTTTTTATTTGCCAAAAAATAGAGGAGGCAGCTTTTTACATTGTAAAAACCACCAAAAATGTAGTGAGGGAGGTGATTTTTTTGTTTTTATTTTATTGAAATGGCAAAAAATAGGGTCAATGAGGAACTTTTTTCAAGCCTCAAACTAGATGAGGGAGGGCCTGTGAACCAATAAATTATTTTTTTATGGCCTAATTGATCATGCTACGTGTAGCTAATAAACTAAATGTATATTTTGTACAGAATGTGATTCCACAAATGTAATCCACGAAACAGGGATATTTATAAAAACCACAAAAATATATAAAAGTACTTCCACAGTATATGCAGTCAGGGGAACCACCTAAACAAGTGATCATTCAGTCACCTATAGCAGTGACTAAATCTTGATAAATTATGTAAAGTAAGGGTTATCTCCCTTGATTTTCCCTTTTAATCACCTATACAAGTGATAATGTAAGCACTTGTAGCAATGATTTGGGTTTACTAGTGGCTTGACAAAGAGTTTTCATGTTTTAAAGATAGACATTAATTTGATAGTATCTTTGGTAATTTTGTTTTCCATAAATGAAAATGAAGCCAGATGACTACAGGGACTAATTTACTGGTTGTCACTTCTATAAGTGATTTCATCAATTTTTATCTAAATAATCACTAATATAAGTGATCACACAGCTGAACACCAGCTTTTTTCGGGCCCCAAGAACAGTTGCTTTTTGTCCGAGAACAGTACTTTTTTTATTTATTTAACTTAAAGCTGAAACATCCAAGTTTCCAAAATAATTATCATAGGCATCAGGAAAATTCTTTTTCACATGGAAAATTGGCTTTCAAAATGACCAAAAAAATGCCAAATTTTGCCAAAAATCTTAATTTTTCTCAATATCTTGTCAAATGGCTTCCTAATTTTGCATATTTCATAGCTTACATGTACTTGACTATGATAAGAAATAGTTTACATGAGTTTTCAAAGCAAGGCGTTTTATCAGTTTGCCATTTTATGGTTGTTTAGGATTTCCATTACAAAAGCTCTAAAATTACTTATATAAGTTATTACCTAGTCACTTCATGCACTTGTTTCTGTGATTCCCCTGACTGATATGCATAGAGGACAATTTACACACATGAACTCAAAACTTGGTGCTTCTTTTCTATAAATAGGTGTCTCATTATATAATCCAATGGTTTAAGGTTTTGATACATATACAGCCTTTGACATGCCATGTTACTAATAACTTCAAGTTCTTCTAGTTTTCTAATGAGCAATTTTACCTCTGATGACCACTGACCAGTGGGTGATGTATAGTTATTATGACTATCTAATTACATGTATAAGCCCTTAAACATGTACAATGTGTTACGAATGTATATATAAAGTAAACCTAGATATTTAGTCAAAATAAATCTAAGAAGGAAATCTGATAGATGAACATCATATGAACAATAAAACATTCACAAACAAACTCTTTCAAGGATAGATCCAGTTGCATGCATACACTTACACAATATACAGGCATGTACAATCCATTGTAAGGTTTTGTGTAATTCAAAAGATAAAAAATTGATGATTTATTTTGTTATGTCATTAAGACCATAAAAAATCCTAGATTCTCATCCAAGCCACCCTGATCTTTTTTTTGCCTGCCTCCAAAACAATTATTGGTCAATTTTGGTAAATTTCTTTTAAAATGACAGTATTTTCCACAATATTTGACAAAAAAAACTTCTAGGCAGCTGTTAGGGGGGAGAACATGCTCTGACAAGATACATGGACAGACTGACAGGGTGATTCCTATATAGCCATAACTCTGTTTGGGGGGTATAAATATAATACGAAAGACAGGAAATGTCAGTAAACTTTAAGGATGGGGAACTACTTCGTATCATACCTGTAATAGCAGTAGTGTTGTCTCCCCAGTTGTCATCCTGAGGTAAAATTTGGACTTCAACTCTTTCCATCTGGTCATCATTCTCTGACCCTGGAGTATTTATAGTGACAGATCTATTATCCGACCTGTTTTGGTCCCTGTGACTGCTTCTGTCTGAGGCTCTACTACTGGCTCGGTTTCCATGGGGACGGTGATGGTGTCTGCTGCCATGACTACGATGTGACCTCTCTGACCTATCACTACGGCCTGACCTTACTGACTCAGCACCATCCATTTTATCTCCACTATTTGTTTCCTACACTGCAAAAATTAAAAAAAAATTAAACAACATAACAACATCATATTCTGCATCTTATTAATTTATATTAAAAATATTATTTATATAAAAACACTTCAAAACTTCAAATTCAAGTAAAACACTGATATTACATTTGTACTTTAGACATGTCAGAAGATGACCATTTGTTAAAATTTTTAAAATCTATGACAATATCAAAATTAAATCCATGAAAAACTGGACAGGCATTTCATTGGTGGATCATGAATGGGAAAGACCAGGGGTAAGAAACCCCCTTTAACAGAAAATATTTAAAAATTTCCCAAGAAATTACGCAAAAGTGACAAAAACTGGCAAAAAATCGACTGGAATCCCTTTTTTTTTGAAGGCTGGACCCACAACAATAGCAATATACAAGTACTAGTGAAGGAATAGTGTTGCAGTCAACAATTCTACCTTGTTAGCGTGTCATGCAATCAGAAAAATGTTTTGGACTCATTTATGTACATAACTTAAATCAAAGCTCCGATGGAGCTGAATCTCAAAGTCCTGAAAATTTATATTTGGCAAAACTTCGTAGTCATCCAAAGAACTGCTGCATACATCTGCATGTATTAAGTTATTCCATACTACGTGAAAATAATCAGATTGTGTGATTTCGCATGTCGATTTCATTGCTATAAATATATGGAATACACTGTCACAGGTATAAACAAATGTTATTTTCATCTTTGACAAATTACTGCACAACAGGCTCGTTGATCCCAGACGCAATATAAAAAAATGAGTAATTTGATAAACATGCATATTGTTTTCAATTTAATAAAGCAACACCATTACGGCCCGCATTCAACTCAAGAAAATGAAGAAATATAACTTAAAAACACAATGTATACGATTTTGAAAGAATCTTGAGCGCAAATGAAGAAATATAACTTAAAAACACAATGTATACGATTTTGAAAGAATCTTGAGCGCTATATTTTATCGGAAGCACGAAGATCATTTTTTTAGAGCTCTTAATAGGCTCGAAGCCTCACGTGATTTTTCTTGTCAGGCCAAAATAAAAATATTGTTTGTTTCCCCTTGCCCGACCGACTGAGAGAAAACCCCTCCGATCTGAAAGTTTTTATCCCATTTTCTTGACAATGTTTTTTTTATTTCCGGAAAAATTGAGTGGTTGTGTCCGGCTCCAGTCAGTGTTTTTTAAGACCGGAAGTTCATCAAAATTCGGAATGAAAAATCTGTCTGCTATGTGAAAACGTTATCTACTCAAACCGAATAGTGAACATTCCTCTTGTGTTCATATGCAGTTTCAAACTGTGGCACGGGAACTCAATTTTTGTGTGAAAACAGATGGTATGAGTACAAACACGATGAGATGTAGAACGACGTTCTCCTTAACACACAGGAGACAGAAATTTAATCAATATATTAATACAAGTTCATATACGAAGCCCCACACAATGAAGTTTGACGAACTTCACTGTGTGGGGTTTCATATTTGAACTTGTATTGATATATTAATAAAATTTCTGACTCCTGTGCTTGACATTTTACATCGGGAGGACTCTTCGTTTAAGAAAACAATTAGCGTGGCTATCAGTGTGTCTACCAAATAAATGGGAACTATTAATTTTGAACCAGACATTGCACAATAAATCGAAATTGTTTAGAAACTTGAGCAACCCATTGAAATTTGTAACGTTTATTCTTAGACTAGTAGATAGGTTGCATGACCAATCCAGACAACAGGGCACTTGTACTGCTCCTGAAAAATCTGCCTTTGAAGCCATTATTAATTCCTTCAATGCTATTAAAGCCCTTAAACTAAGGATAAAACGACAGCAAACTTCAAAGGTTAGTTTGCATGTCTGACATTGAACAGTCAATGACTCTCAACAAGGGGATTAGTTCCCTTGGGATAAGGAAACCTCCCATCTTCTCTTTGTCCTGGGTGAGAGGTTGGGGTTGAAAAGTGTGAAAATAAGGGGGAACTCCTGCTCAATTGCTTTTTGATACAATGAAGAATCTCATCTGTCCTAAGGATCCTGATCCTAAGGTCAAAGATGACACTAATCGTCTCTAAAGCTACTCAATAAATCTTTCGACTGTGATCTTTAGCTCTATGTAATTTCTTGTAGTGTTTGACCATGTTGACCCAGGATCAAGACATGAAGTCATTGACGATCAGCTCTTGATATCATTTAGATTTCTTGATATACTCTCCTTTTATTTCAGCTGATGTTCCGGGGATCCATAGTTCTTGCTGTTTGTAAGCATGGATATACAAGGTCTATTTTTCCATGTAAGCTTGTAAGCTCTCTGAACATTTCTTCTCTTGCTTCCCTATCCTTTGGGCAATTTAAGAGAAAATGTTCTGGTGTTTCTTCTGCCCCGCATTCGCAATTTGGCATGAGGGAATTACCAATGTTGTACTGATATCTATTTAGCCTACCATTTCCTGTCCTTAGCTCAGACATGATCTTGCCTATCTGTGTGCTAGATATATCTAGGTGTCAGTATGTAATTATAAGATTTCAGGGGCTTCATTAAACTTGATAGTAGGAACCTTGCTCATTTTTTTGGTAGGAAAGCAAGCATGTTTAGTTTTTGTTTTTTTTTTGCCTTGGATGAAAGGTTCATGGGTGAAAAGGGAAGAGGAACTCCTGTTCAATTAAATTTCATAAAAAAGATAAAAAAAACATTTCATTATTTCAGGCTGTTAAATAAATATGTAAAATATGGTTTTCTCAGCAACTACAGTACAGAAAGAGTGGTACCGTAACAAATCACCGTGATAGACATGTCCCACTTTGAGAGTTATACTGAATAACTTTTTATCTTTAAGAGATATCTCATTTTTTGTTTCTGCATTTTAAGTGGTATAATAGTCCACTCTTAATACAAAAGAGAGTAGGCAATGATCTCAAATAGAAAAAAAGATATTTAAATCCACTCTCAGAGTGGGACACGTCTATCACAGTGATTTGTCACGGTACCACTCTTTCTGTACTGTACTTACAGATCAGATGGTCTTGATATTTGAGTCGTATAAAGGGGATCATGATGGCAAATCTTTATTGGAATTATGATAATATGTCTGTCTCCCATTTACTAGTACATGTACATGTCCTGGTTAAAAGCTATTCTGGCAATGTCTGGCTTTGAATAAAATTTGTATGACTAAACAGCTGAAGTATCATATATAATTAGGTCTTTTGGAAGGCTATGGTAATTTAGTGCTGCCAGGAAAAAAATTTTTTTTACCTACCTAACTACCCACCTGTGAAAATCAGGGTCGGGAGAGGGGAAACAAACATATTTTTAAATGTGGCCTCATATTAACATCTCTCCAGCCACTTCATGGCTTCGAGATAAAAATATAAAAAAATCACATTTACATTCATGGCATTGGTCATCAAATTATGACTAAGTTTTGACAAGCTGACAGCTGGACTGAATGGGCCTTTCCTAATTATTGATCTCAATTATTGAATCCGTTTCAATTAACAAAACGTACATTTCTATAAAATATTCCAAGGCCAATTTTCCATATATCCGTCAAAATCAATTTCCTATAGCAATCTAATGTGCATAATTAAAATTTAAATAAATAATAGGTGCACTGCCTCCAATATTTAAGCAATAAACACACTTATTTAGCGTTGAAATTACCTTTATTTTATTAACAAACAGATATTTATGAAGTGTAAATCAACAGGAAATTGACATAATATTGATTTTTCACCTGGTTTAAATTTTTATCAATTTCAGTATTGTGTATTCCCTTACTATTGAATTCCCAGCAAACAGAGATTCAGAATTTCATCAATGAGACTTTAATATTTATCCAGTAAACTAAATGGCATGTAAATTGAATATTTTTATTGATTGGAATTTTACGGGTGTTATAATTGTAGATAAGGTGACAAAAACCTATCAAAATAGAAAAGAATGGCTTCACCATGACAAAGATCAAAGCCCCCTAGATAAAAGGGTTAACTAAAAACCTTTTAAGATGTTAATCTAATCATGTATCTTTCTTTTACAATCAAGTAAATGTTTCCTTTACAACAATATAAAGAAGCAACAGTCTAAAATGGCTATTTACACAAACAATAGTATTTGATATTATCTTTCCTACTAAATACTAGTACATTGTGACATAAATAAGACATCATCTATATCTACAAATGTCAAAATGAATAAAAAAATCTTAGTATTTAATGTGTTTATATGCCAAAGGTAAATACTAGTACCATATTCCTCATATTAAGCGCCAGGGACACTTACTGGAATAAGAAAACGATCAAAAACTTCGTATTTTTGCGAAATTTCCATGTTATTGGCAGGATNTTTCCTTTACAACAATATAAAGAAGCAACAGTCTAAAATGGCTATTTACACAAACAATAGTATTTGATACTATCTTTCCTACTAAATACATTGTGACATAAATAAGACATCATCTATATCTACAAATGTCAAAATGAATAAAAAAATCTTAGTATTTAATGTGTTTATATGCCAAAGGTAAATACTAGTACCATATTCCTCATATTAAGCGCCAAGGGCACTTACTGGGATAAGAAAACGATCAAAAACTTCGTATTTTTGCGAAATTTCCATGTTATTGGCAGGATATTGTTGACGTGAAATGAATAGATTTAAAATCAAATCAAATGCAAAACTATTCTAAAGAATATAAATTCACTAAAAATTTGTAAAAAGATAGTTGGCGAATTTGCAATTTTTTGTTTGAAATTTGTGTATGTTTTTTCCTCCCTCCCTCATAGGTTTCAAGGAAATTTCCATGTTATTGGCAGGATTGTTGACGTGAAATGAATAGATCAAATGCAAAAATCTATTCTAAAGAATATATATTCACTAAAAATTTGTAAAAAGATAGTTGGCGAATTTGCAATTTTTTGTTTCAAATTTGTGTATGTTTTTTCCTCCCTCCCTCCCTCATACTAGTAGGTTTCAAGGTTTCAGGTTCACATGTTTTTTGTACATTATAAACATAGAATTAATTTAGAATGGTTTAACATGAGTAAAGTACAAAAACGACAGAATTTTGCAACTTTATAGTACCCATAAATTTTTCTGATACAAATATAATATTTCTTCATTCAGGTATTTCATGTAAGTAGGAATCGACATAGAATATTCTTTTAAAATTCTATAATTAGTAAATAAATACAAGATTCAACTACAGTCATCAAAATTTTAATTGTACAAGTACTAAAATATGTGGAAAGGAGTTATCATATTTTCTACTGAACAAAGGAGATGGGTATAATTTTCACCTGTTCTGGGTATTTAATAGGCAATAAATTAATTATGACATCAATTAAATTCAGTAATTGGAGCATATGGCCAATTAAATACATTCAAAACATCAGTTTGGGGAACATCTTAATTACAGCTATTATATCCTACAAGTAGCCAAGTATGTGACAGTAATATGAATGATTTGTTAAGTTATTATTCTTATATATATATTGTAACTTTGAACTACATTGTATTGATATTCAAATTTTTGTCCAGTGTACAAAATCTTTTCATGATTAGCTAAAAGTTTTCCTGCAATGTTTTTCTTTTGTTCAAGTGTTTTTCAGAAATAACAAGGGATCTGTGAGCCCAAGCTCACTAGAAATACCCCCGCTCTTAGCTTTTAGTGGTCTGCACTGGTTTGAAAATGCATCTAACAATACATTTTTTGTATACCGATTGCACATAATGACTGAAAATTTACTGAGCCAGTCAACAGAAAGTAGTAATCAGACAGATCTGAAAATGCATCCCACAATATGGCATGACTATACAAAGCTGCTGAACAAATTTCAAATTTGTGTCATTTACCATTGCAGAGAAAAGCTTGACGAAAATTGTGATGAACAGAGAGAATTACTGAAAATTGACTAAGTTGGTAAACAGGAAGTAGTAACCCGACAGATCTGAAAATGCATCCCACAATATGGCATGACTATACAAAGCTTCTGACAAAATTTCAAGTTTGTATCATGTACCATTGCAGAGAAAAGCTTGACGAAAATTGTGACGAACAGAGAGAATTACTGAAAATGCATCCCACAATATGGCATGACTATACAAAGCTTCTGACAAAATTTCAAGTTTGTATCATGAACCATTGCAGAGAAAAGCTTGACGAAAGTTGTGACGGACGGACGGAATTAGTGAAAATTGACTAAGTCTGTAAACAGGAAATAGTAACCCGACAGATCTGAAAATGCATCCCACAATATGGCATGACTGTACAAAGCTTCTGACAAAATTTCAAGTTTGTATCATGTACCATTGTAGAGAAAAGCTTAACGAAAAATGTGACGGACGGACGGAATGACGGACAAGGGTAAAACAGTATACCCCCTACTCCTTCGGAGAGCGGGGGTATAATTACAAAAAGGTATTTAGAAATTGTTCCTATTCAACTGTACTATGTGTACATGATTGTTTTGCTATAGTGTATACAATTTTGATCCTGTTCCTACTAAAGCCTACTTTGACAATTCAATTCTCTGGAGTATCTCAAGATTCTTTTCTTGAAGACTACCAGTACGGCATTATTTTTCTTAGCATACAACATGTACAACTAAACAAATGGCAAATCGAAAACAATTTGAAGCAACTGCCAGAGAGAAGATATATAACTTCCATATTCGGTAAGATAATTGAAATATTTTTACAGTTTTGTGCAGCAAAAAATATCCTCTTTTCATTCCTAAATCGCCAATTTACTGTTACATGAGAATTGATACAAAAAAACGTTCAGTGTGAATCACACTGGGATGTTTTCCGTAACACTTAAACAGGTTGGAGACATTCTCCCAAGCATGATATAATATATCAAATGGGATATTACATCCTGAATGGGTTACAAATTCCATACAGTATAAACAGTTGGGGGATCCACTTGTACAAGTAAGAATCATACTTCTTTGCACAAGTCAGATTCAATAAACCAGAGTTATCGTTCTTGATTTTTTTAATATTTTATTCTGACTTGAATAAGTCAATTTTGACAAGCTTGTTTTTTTGCAGATAAATAGGGTCCTCTATACATGTAAATTATATGAGCATATTCTACTCTAGTAAGGTGAAAGCTTTTAAAAGGACATGGAAAGTGAAATGTCTTCTTTCATCTAATCTCATTCTTACTTGCACAAGTAAGAATCTTTGTTTAGGTACCCTACTTTGTGTGCAATTTCCACCAATTTGACGGTCGTGAACACAAAAGTCTTAAACAATGCTAAAATCATGAAATTACCACCTGTTCTTGGTAGTATTCACTTTGGTGTTCACGACTGTGTAAATTGAGACCAAGCCCTCAAAATCTATTCTAGCACAAAAATTCTTTGATGATAAATTAAAATTTAGAAGCAAACTGTTTCTATTTTGTACTAGATTTTTCCTGAATAATTCCTAAGCATCCTACTTAACCTTCTCATACAATTTGAATGACATAATAACCATTATGAGCAAAATTGTCAAAAATCATTCTTACATTTGTCTGATGAGTACAAGTCAGAATGAATCTGACTTCATGAAGTAATATGAATATTACAGGTACAAGTAAAATCCATTCTGACCTACAAGTGGAATGGATTCCCGACTGATAAACTCAATTTTTATATTTTTGTCAATTTGAGACAAATGTACATGCAAATAGATCAATACATGTATCAACAACTTTTGTTTGGGAAGTTGACCGAAGTTTCCCTTCTTGTCCATAGTTTTAGAAATTGATATCCAACAAAATCATTATTTCCAGAGGGATCAATCTCAGAAGCAGAACAAAAAACTAAAAAAAAATACGAAAGATTCCTATAGCTAGACAAAAGTTGTTTGTTTTGATCTAAAAAGGTGTGCATTTGTGGCAATTGACAAAAATCTAAAATAAGTGATATTACTGTACAAAAGTTATAAACCCTTCATCATATATATTTGGCAAATAAAATTCTGTATTCTGTATAATCATGATAATAAGGTATATCTGTTAATATTTGTATGTGTAAATTTTTGCTATGTTGATGGCAGGCAATCAGGTGCGAATTCGAAGTTAAGACTCCATGAAAATTTCACCCTCCATTTAATTTCAGTGGGAAAACTATAAATGCAAATTATAAACGAAGCAATCATCATGATCATATCACTTCCCTCTTTTACACCAAAACCGCAAAACAAAAGCGGACGTGAAAATCGCCCGATATATGGTATCCCATTAGGGATAAAATATCCCCTTAGGGCACAGGGCCTTGTTACTAATTAGAAAATTTTACTATCCATGCATATACACTAACAAGGGCGGACATCAGTTCCACACCTGCTCGCTTCAACCCCTGTTTTATTTTTTTATTTCCTTATAAAATATTCAAAACTTGGTCTAGTTCACTTCCCAAGATGTTTATCTTTTCAAAATATATCATAAACCCCATCTGATTACCTTCCGTTTAATTGGGAGCAATCCTTTTTGTTGAGAAATGCACAGAATTGTCAACTCCATTGACCACAAAATGAAAGTAAACTTCAGAATTCTCTGGACTTTCCTTAGATTTTAGGAATATATCCGAGAGTTTCTTGATTACGTCATTGGGCGGGAAATTCAAACTAAATCTTGCTGTATATGGTAAACCCTCAAGACTTCCGAATTTTGTTTATTTCCAAATTTAGAAGACCCTCGAGAGTTCCGAATTTTGTTTATTTCCAAATATAGAAGTTTGTGGTCAATGGAGTTGACAATTCAGTGCATTTCTCAACAAAAAGGATTGCTCCCAATTAAACGTAAGGTAATCAGATTGGGCTCATGATATATTTTGAAAAGATAAACATCTTTGGAAGTGAACTAGACCAAGTTTTGAATATTTTATAAGGAAATAAAAAAATAAAACAGGGGTTGAAGCGAGCAGGTGTGGAACTGATGTCCGCCCTTGTTAGTGTATATGCATGGATAGTAAAATTTTCTAATTAGTAACAAGGCCCTGTGCTTAGGGCGAGTGCTCCCAACTTGTTAAAGGGACGAAGTCATAACTCAAAGGAAAGTAGTGGACTGAGGGTTATGTTATCGTATCTGCTGTTGTTTATTATCTTGTTTTATCTCCTCCCTCACATATCGAAAAAAAAACTTGCCATGTCCAAAAGGTGGCAATATAACATGCATAAGAAGGGTGTACGTACAAATGTATGTGCACACTGTATATTTATGGTACTTTGACAAATATTTCACAGACTTCACTACGTGTATCTGTAAGCGCAATTTCTTTCCAAGTTGCAGAAATTCCGGGTATAATTGATTGAGCATATGATCTGTGAGGTGACTCAACGGGTCGAGTTAAAAAAAAACTCGGTTCACTAGACAGGGTAGCATTTTATATACGAAAATAAAATTATCGATCGACTTACCAAATCATTTATTCAAGTCTAGAGTGTTTTGTAGTTGCTTATCCAAATCCTAATGGGAAAAGGAAACGCAATTTACACTGATTCGGTCACTTTGTGTTCTGTTTGAAAATTTCAGGAGACCATTTTGCTTTTTGAATTTGCCATTCTGTTCAACTCCCGCTTGTCTACTGGACAAAGGATGTTGTCAATATTTGAAAAATCCTGAAATACTGACAGATAAAAAAAATAAAAAAAGTTAAGATCATTTTTCATATGAAAGTGAATTGTCAGTAATTTGCAGAGTTGATATACCAAAATAAAACATTTAATCATTACGGGGGTGATTAATGTACTTGCCCATTTCAGCAGGTGCTTTTCCGGTTGAAAATTGACTTCCGGTTATGCGAACAGCAGCTGAAATAAGTGTAGATGTGAAACAAAATGAAATGTAACATAACAGTGAAATCTTGATTAATTCATGAAGGAAATATACATTGCATTTCACTGCATCCAAAGTTAAAAACGTCCAGTGACATTTATTGATTAATATTGTTGTTTAAATAATTTAAACATGTCAAGTCTCACGCTTTTCAACACCAAATCACAGGGCCTTGTTACTAATTAGAAAATTTTACTATCCATGCATACACACTAACAAGAGCAGACGTCAGTTCAACACCTGTTCGCTTCAATCCCAGTTTTATTTTGTTACATCTTCATAAATTATTTAAAACTTTGTCTAGTTCACTTCCAAAGATGTTTATCTTTTCAAAAATATCATGAGCCCCATCTGATTACCTTCCGTTTAATTGGGAGCAATCCTTTTTGTTGAGAAATGCACAGAATTTTCAACTCCATTGACCAGAAAACGAATGTAAACTTCGGAATTCTCTGGACTTTCATTAGGTTAAAAGGAATATATCTCATAGTTTTTTTATTATGTCACTCAAGGACATATATTTAGAAGGATAAGCATCTAGTGATATTTTGGAAATATATCTAGAGGCGTGAGATTTTGTCACTTTGGGACCCTTTCTTTAAGGCCTTAAAATAATGATTACCACAAAAATTGTTCTGCGAGTACAGTAGATGTTAAACTTTAGAGTAATATTAAATTTGTGAAATTCTGTGCATTAATTTAAAAGCCTTTAGTTCCAAATCATGGTGCATTTTTAACGATGAAAACTGGAAGTGGATAAAAAATCAACAAAAATGCTTTGATTACAGATATCAATCATGTGTATTGAAGAAACTACTTGCTGTAATGTAATGAAATTCACTCTACGGATGTAAAAATCATTCAGCTTTGAGGAAAGATTAATTTTATAAAAATCCATAAACAACTTTTGAAGTAGAAAGCTCAAAAATGAATGCATACCAAATGCCTTGCTATAAATTCGTAATTGCAACATGGTTTGTGTACGAGTTTCCTATCCTTCTAAATATACATCCTTGCATCACTGGACGGGAAATTCGAACTCAGTGTTGCCGTATGGTAAACCCTCGAGAGTTCTGAATTTTGTTTATTTCCAAATATAGAAGTTTGTGGTCATTTGAGATGACAGTTCAGTGCATTTCTCAACAAAAAGGATTGCTCCCAATTAAACAGAAGGTAATCAGATGGGGCTCATGATATTTTTTGAAAAGATAAACATCTTTTGAAGTGAACGTTGACAATAATAATGATAATAATGATATAAATATCGGCCCCATTCTCAGTGGCAAAAAAGTGTTTATTTTCCCAATCAGAGGCCAGTTTTGTAAATCGTTATTCTGGTACAGTTCACGGTGTTTTGAGACTCTATGTGACATTGATTTTATGCCCTCTGTCTGGTCCTTTTCATCAAGCGTTACTCTGAGTCAGACCAATAAGATACAGTATGTTAGACAGAGCACTCCCGGTTCCAGAATGTTATTTCACTGTTCTTTCGGCAATATCTTGGTTGAAATCAACTTTGAATCAGTGGTTTATCATAGAAATCCGGGAAAACTTGTACAAATATCGACATAGAATTCAGTTTGTACATCCATAAAAGGGAAACTGAGGTTGTCTTGCATGTTTCCATTTCTGGATTGAGGTGCTCCTGAATCAGGTTTTGCAGGTAGAAAATAAACAGGAAGTGAAAAAGTATGTCAAAGAATATTGATAGCAGATGCAAATGGGTGCAGAAAACTTTATTTTTGATTAAACAAATCGATGATACCATCGGGTGGTACTAATAATAAATTTATTGGCAGTAAGTCTGAACCATATAGCACTGAACAAACAGAGTCTTAGATACGATAACGTAATCCTCAGAGAACGTAGACTCGTAGTGGACTGAAGGTTACATTATCGTATTTAACAGAGTCTGAAAGTGAAAAGGCAATTGAAGTTGAGTTTCTAGGGAGCTACAAGATGTACAACAAATAGTACCTGTATCAACTTCTACCATGGAAAGGGGGTTTTCAGTTATGAATTTGATATGTACATCCCTCGGGAGTTATCTTCACAGGCACTTGTTTCATGAAAATCCATACCCCCTCTCTACATAATCCACTTAAAGAAACAAGTGCCTATGATCATCTGCTTCAAGTCTCCTTTGCCAATGTTAAGAGGATGTGCACTGAAGGAAACCATGATCTAACCAATGAAGGAAATGAAACTGGAACAATTTTAGAGACAACAAAGAATGGAAAAAATAGTATCATGCAAAAATGTAGCTGTTTTTTCCTTATCCCTGCCAGAAACATATAAATTTACTGAAACCATATTATTTTCCCAAAATGCGAAAAAATGTCAATAAATCTTCCCAATTTCAGAAAAGGTGGCTTTTCCCAAATTAGGCAGAAAAGCCCTGCAGGGGCAATGACATTAAGGCCGACCTTAAAATTATGTTTGTTTGCCGTTCCCCGACTGTATTTTAAGAGTAATGGGTCGGTAGGTAGGGAAAAAATTTTATTTTATCATCTTTGATGAATGTTTATCCGGCAATAACTCGGAGATGGATCAGTTCTTTTTATTAAAATTAGTGCAATTACAAGAACAATGACTGGCAAAGCGGACATTTTCAATATTGAAAAAGAAAATTAAATCTTTGGTGTATACAATATACTAAGAACTATATAAAATCTGCTGATTGGGAATTCACCAAGGCAACCAGTTGAAAATGGAGGTAAGGGTAGGGACAGGAGATTTACATGTAGATTGATGAATTTGAAGCATAATACGAAATAAGGGTTAAATGTAGACGAGGCAGCCGGGTCAAATGTAGACGAGGCAGCCGGGTCAGCTATTTGAAAATGGAAATGGGTAGGGACAGGATATTCACATTGGAATGACCTTACGATACATCAGCATTTGAACGAATACTGAAGCAAGAATGAGGAAAGGGAAAATTCCAAAATCACGGCAATTTACAGCAACATGAATGAGACAGTATGACAAAGACACAACAAACAAACAAAAATGAAAAAAACACCACAAAACTAAAGCACTAGCAGTGTGAACCCCTATAAAAATCTTCAAGTGCTGCAGAAGGGTAAGCATAATCTGCTCCACGCGTGGCACCCGTCACACTGCCAGTGAAAAGTCCGTGGACATGGGTAGGGACAGGATATTTACATTGGAATGATGAACTTAAGATCTCGTAGGGATTATCTGCGACATATATGTATTGTCTCCAAAACGTACTTGAGTAATCAAAGTCAAGTGTTAAAGATACGATTAAATATTTACAATTTAAAAATGTAATGGGGAAAAGACCACCAGGGCAACGAGTTGAAAATGGATAAATGGGTAGGGGCAAGAATAACATTTAAATTGATGAAAAAAATACTATTTGAGGCATAACCGAGAAATAAAAATAGAGTAATAAGACAGATGGGACAGCAGGGTCAGCAATTTCAAAAGGGAAATGGTAAGGGCAGGATATTTACATAGGAATTATGAACTTAAGCTCTCGTTTGGGATTATCTGAAATATATATATATCGTCTCCTGCTCTTACTGGAGAAATCGAAGTCCGGTGCTATAGATATTAAAACAGTATTCACAAATTAAAATCTAACGGGGAAGGGACCTTTGGGACAAGGATGAAAATGGATAAATGGGTAGGGGAGGGATATTTACATTGATGAATTTGAAAAAAAATGCTATCTGAAGCATAATCGAGAAATAAAGGTATAAGGTAGATGAGACAGCCGGGGCACTTATTTCAAAATTGAGAAATGTGTACGAACTTTAAAGCTCTCTTGTGAATTATCTGAAACATATATTGTCTCCATCTCTTACTGGAGTAATCCAAGTCCAGTGTTATAGATATTCAAACAGATATTTATAAATTAAGAATCTAATAGGGAATATACTCATGGGGCAACGATGAAAATGGATAAATGGGTAGGGGCAGGAAATTTACATTTGGAAGGACGAACTAAAGATCTCTGGAGGGTTTAATACCTGAAACATGTAACATTTTTTTATTGTCAATTAAGACGCACCAGGAGGAGCTGAACAATCAATATAAATTTAGATACAATGATTTCAGTGATTACAGTGATTATTTAGGTACAATACAATACAATTTATATTTCCACCACTCGCTGGGTCAATTAGGGGGACGCGTCCAGTTTTGATGTATACTACAATTTCAACAGTATCTACTAAATCAGAATTATTCATGTTAAAATATAATCTAAGATTGGCAAAAATTGTGTTTGACTTAACAGGGAATCACCGTCCTTAAATTTTATTATTAGATAATTAAATCTTTATTGTATGGTCTACTGTGTTTTAACTGTGCATCTGTTTAATAATTAAGATATTTTACAAGGATACGAGAATGTACGTGCAAAATATTATTTTGGAAGTCAGTGTAAGGAAATATGGTCATCAATGTCCCCGAAATGTAAAACCCGTGACACGATATCACCGTTCCCCAGTCAACTTTTTTATTGAAAGGTTTTCTTGCTGAAATTGAGATGTCATTTAGATTCACAGTAATTTTTTTGTGTGAAAAATATTGTTTGGAAGTTATTATTGTACAATGTGATCTTTATGTGTAACCCTTACCACAATTTCGATACCAAAATCTGATATATTATGTAATCTTTTCTTGGCACATTTATGGTATACGCATTACCAAGAATTTTTATTCCAATGCAAATCCTTGACGTTCATTAATCTTGAAATTTATACACTCATTTAAATATCTGTGATCTAAATTGCAAACCGTTTCACATGACTTTTGAGATTTCGCTGGGTCAACCGGTAAGCGTTTAGTCGCATAGGAAGGTCAACAGGGGAACAAGAAATTTCGATATCGTATAACAGTTACACCTGGGTCACGCACTATATAGGGTGGTAATTGTATATAATGTAATTAAAAGACTTGAAGTTGAGCTTCTCAGTTGACTGAAATTTAAATAAAATAGAAGTGGATGAGCTGGAGTTGAGCATTGAGCAGTATTTCAGCTATATTAAGACGAAAACAATTCAATCGATTCAAAACCATTTTCAATAAAAGAAGAAAGAAATAAAGGTGTCAGGAACATCCAGGGCAACCAATTTTATAAAAGAAGAAAGAAATAAGTATCATGAACATCCAGGGCAATGAATTTTGATTGCGATTGGAAAAGGGGGGAAATGGGTAGGGGCAGGAAATTTAGCCTTCTATACGCCACCAAGTCCGTTTGCTTTCCTTAGAAATATATAGAAGGGGTTTTAATGCTGCACGGAGACTGGCTTGTCCTTTCTAAACACAGATTGGCTATAATGGTTCTAGGTCAGGCTTTCCGTATTATGACATGACTACCCAGCAGAGGTAGGCCATTCCCCTCAGCCCCAACTGGTGACGCGCCCGGCAGCTCTGTAGCCGGAGCTCCTGAAAACAATCTGAAAATTGAAGTTAGATAAAATAAACAATAAAATCAATAGCTTTCATTATATCTAATCTATTGTATTTCCCGATTTGTTAAAGATTTTTTTTTATGAGATCTAAAATAACATAAACAATATTTTGTCAGATTTTGGTTTGAGAATTTCCTAGTCCTGTTACATATTTTGGACACTTCAATATCATATTTATCCTATAAAAACTAGTCTGTGAAGTTTGCTTTGTCAGATCGATTCATCTATCTTTTAATACATTCTCCCGTGTAATAATTGCTCATATTAAATCTGTCATGTCTTGTTCACCATCAAAGCGTACCTTATGTTTTAAAATGAGCCGACCGTACCCTAAATGAGTTAAGAACTCGTCCTTGGCTGAAAACATGTCAACTATAATCACACGTGGTTTCCATAAATTGGTGTCATGAACGCTTGACACGCAAGTACTGTTACCGCAAATGTCGAGCCTACACTTGATGCAAATCTTTTACGTCGGAACATAAATGACTCTGACGTGCCGAACCCGGAACGAAATATTTAAAAAATATATCATAATTTTGGAAGCAATAAAATTTTGTCAGTCGGGACAATTTTTGATGGTCGGTCGGGGAACAGCAAACAAACAATATTTTAATTTAGGCCTTATAAACATACATGTTTCCGAAATTGGGCAATCACTGTTAGAAAGAAGCTTCGGATAGAAAAACAATGGTGGGCTTTAAAGTGCACAGTTGATAAAGGTCTCTGTCAAAAAAATGCTGCCGGGCACGTTCCCAGGTCGTGGATAGGGTGATGCTCTCTAGGAGTCTTGGGTGATTAATCGTTAGACATTTAAACTATTTGAGACAAACTGTGCAAGCATCACGAGTACAGAGACCTCAAAGGCTAAATTTCCTGCCCCTACCCATTTCTCAAAACACAAACTATTTGGGACAAACTGCAAACGTCATGAGTTAAAGACTCATCTATGTTTTTCACACAAGAACAGACCCACTGGAGTCTTAAGAAGGCCCAATTTCCTGCCCTACCCATTTTCAAACGCACACCAGCTATTTGAGACACTGTATGCTAACGTCCCAAGTTAAAAGACCCTATGTATATTCTCATACAAGAGCAGACCCACTGAGGTCTTAAAGAAGGCTTTAATTCCTGCCCCTTACCCATCCCATCCATTTTCCACTGTTAATCAAAACTCGCTGCCCTTTCATCTTTCACCTTTTAATTATATTTTATTTGAATTGATGAATGTAACCCCTTATTCATTTCTCTCACGTAGGCTTTCCTTGAGTCACATGTTGGACTCAACTGCCTTGTAGAAGGGCAAACCCGCCAGTCTCATGTAATGTCTTATTTCCTGCCCCTACCCATTTCTTCAACTTTAGAGTTGCAGTGGAATCGACAAATTATATAATCAACAAAAAGTTCAGGACCATATTCATTTAAATTCATGTAACTTTATTTTCGTGTCGAAGCATGGGCGTAACCACTGATCCGATCAACATGAAATTTAACATAGTGATTACACTTACCATAATGAACATTTTCTGCAATTTCAACTTGTCAAAAATTTTCATTTTTGAGAATTAAAAAAAAATCGCGTTTTTTTGCAAAACATCATGACTCTGATATTTTTATCGATTTGTTTAATCTTTTATCTTTAGTCTCATAAGACTAAATGTCCTGCCCCTACCCAATTCTCCCATTTTCCAGTGGCAATAAATAATTGCTGTCCTTCCTTCATATCTGTCTTCCTCTATTAATGACTTGAATTAATTTACTTCTTCTTGTCTAGCTATAGCTGGAAGATTGCTAACTGGACGTTTAACTCTTATTATTCTATCATCAAAGCAATGAAATAGAAACAAAAACGGTTGCTGAAATTGGCGAAATGATCTTAGCTAATACGACAAAATTTTGTTCATGTTTTATGAATATGTAGAAAATATGTTTATGTATACGGCTATCATTTTTATTGTGCAGTGATACTTAGAGATGAAGATGCTAATCAGTCAGCTTTCAGGACTCGGGACATTGTATCTTTAAATTTTAATGCTGGAAATATTAAATATTACGTGTTTTGCAACGAGTCGAAAATGAGATTCAAATCGTCTCAAAGTTCTTTTATAACAAACCCAAATTTCATCGATATTAGTAACAAGAATTATATTCGTTATAAAATATTCGCCCTAATAGTAAAACAGGGTGTTTTCTGTTGCTATCCACTTTGACATTTGAGGCGTTTTCTTTCATCTGTTGTCCGCTTCGACATTTTATTGTATTCAACGTCAACACACGTTTGCTCTTTTACACCTGTACAACAATAAGCGCTTTTACGATCGTGATGTAACTAACAAAACCAGAAACAAACTACACGGATACGATTCAAAGTCCGGCACGGCTGAAGATTTGGCCTTTATTATTGCCATCATATAAAGTGAATATCAAAAGATGATGTCAACCCGAGTAAAGCTGTTTCCCAAAGGGCGTCAGTCCGAGGGAAAACTACTCCACTAGGGTTTACAATTTTGATGTACACCACATATGAAGGCAATAACCGTTTTATGATATCGAAACTGAAATACAACAGTCGTGATACTATATATCAAATTTTAGTATGAAAATCAACTGTTTTGAAATTCTAAGAAATTATCCTCCAAAATACAAAAAAATACCCAAGTTGTATCAAAATTCAGTATTTTTTATGCTGTATACGTGTTTCAAGGAGTAACCTCTGAACAGCAGCATTAGAATCAAATAATATGGAGAGCCATAATCCAAAAGAAGTTAAAAAAGAAGCACTCAATACCAAAAATATCGAAATAGGCCAAATCTAATACCATGGACATTCACGGAATGAAGCCTCAGTATTTTTGAGTGGTAAGAATTTTGTTATAAATAGTAAAGTTGTATAAAACGCAAGGTAAAATTTTCATGTCAGACAAGTCTGATTATTGGGCTGGTGAATTCCCTAGGGGAACTCTGGTCCGGCAGCAGTGGCATCGGCCGGATAGTTCAAAATACAAAAAATACCCAAGTTGCATCAAAGTTCTCTCTGTGTATTACTCAAGCTATCAAAATGTGGCAAATAAAAAAAACTTGATCAAACGTGTGCAGAGAAATACAGCTGACTTCTAAAAATACAAGATGACGTCACACTTAGGAGCGGCTATGCATGTGACTCGCGTGAGCATATATTTGTTTAGTTTAGTTTAATACAATTTTATCAGAAAAATACAAAAGGATTGGACTAAAAGTTTTCACAACTTAATTATTGTCTTCTCCTGATAAGGAAATTACATAAACTAATAAATGACGAAAAAAAAAACAGACCTAAGTAAATTGAAGAAAAGGAAAAAATATAACTTTTGCAGTTTGTTCATACTTCAAAATAACGATAATTATTACTAACCATACTTAAAATCTTTTTGTGTTTCTTATAAATGTACGAACGTGTTCAAATATTTTAGAATTCATTTCAAAACGAAATGTATCATTTCCAAACAGAAGTGTCTGAATATCAATATTAACATTTGGAAGACTATTACACAGGATTGTTCTTTCGTCTTGGTACAACAGACATAAGCAGATCCGCAATGACATTTTGGGTCATTAACAATATTTATTTTTAAAAGATCCGCATTAAGAGAGCTGCACTGATGCCTCAACCTAGTATGTAGCACGCTTAATTTCCCGTTTCCCTCATTATAGTATTCTGGGGGTTTGTAGGTGTCAGGTTGGACCATATTGTTAAAGGACAATATAGTAGTTGCATTTTTCAAAGAATTATCCAAATTATTCCATAAACCGCAAGTAGAAGGTATAAAAGATTTTTCAGTCTGCATCTTAGAGGCATGTAATTCCCTCGGTCTCTAAGCTTATAGTCACTGACATCTGAAACTACTGGTGTTAGACAATTATTTAAGTATTCGGGACATTATTTATTATGAATCTTGTAAAATGTTATTAATTCTCTTTGTTTCCTTCTGTTTTCTAAAGTTTCCCACCCTGTTTCAAAATATAATGATTCTCGACTAGCAAATTTTGTTAAACCAGTAACTATCCTGGCAGCTTCAAGCTAAATTTTTTTCCAGTTTATCTATTTTAAATATAAAACACTCGTCCCATACTTCGCAAGCATACTCTAGGATAGGTCTTATAAGAGATACATATATATTTGATAAGACTTACCTTGATAGTATAAACTTAAGCTTTCTCAGAGCGTTAACTTGTTTCATTGCAGTCTGCGATACAGTTTCTATATGATTTGTCCAATTTCCATCAGATGCCAAAGTTACCCCTAAGTGCTTGTGACTATTGACAATTTCCATGAATGCATTATTAAATGTTATATTTAACTGCGGGGGTTAGAATTTGATATTACAAGTGCTTTAGTTTTCCTTGGATTAAAGTCTACAAGCCAAGTATTCGCCCATTCGTTTAGTTTACTTAAATGCCTTTTAGTTTCTGACTCCATTATCGCAAAATTTTCACCAGAATCAGATAAAGAGGTATCATCAGCAAATAAACGTGCCAAATTATCTAGGCTTTCTGTAATATCGTTTATGTACAGTTGGTTGAACGCTCAACGTTACATTTTTTGCGTGTGCATTCCGTGTTTCGTTCGTTCCGCTCGCGTTTTCCGTTCGTTCCGTTTCAAACAAATCAAATCGTGTGTTGCGTGTACCATTCATACACGTTTTACACGAAACAAACGATTCAATTCGTTCCGTTCGTGTACGCAAGCTCAGAACAGATCATATCGTGCAGAGCGTGTATATCGTGTGGAGCGTGTATTTCGTGTGAAGCCTGAACCTGAAATGCGTTTCACAAAAATAAAATCCTATAAATAATTTTTTCACAGTGACGTAAATGTCAACAACAATGGCTTGCAGTTCGTAAGTTTATCGTAATCAAATCTGCTGATGCAGGCAGTTTTTAACAGCATTCATGATATCAAAACAACACGTTAGTCATTCCAACTGATTCTGAAACGGTACAGACAATATTTATTGCGCATTGAGCATGTCGAGAAAAGGGGGGGGGGGTATGGAAGTGCCTGTGTTGCATTTCCATATATGTATGTAGTACACAATATATGTGTATATGCGTACTAACTTCCCAAGTAAAAAAATGTCTAGGCCAGGAACACAGTTGTGGTCAGGACCTTACATTTGCCCACAGTGCCACTATGCATATTTTTTGTGGAAAATTTTGTACTTGTCTTTTAACTGACATTTCCTGATGGGATATATGGCTCACATACTAGTGAACAGTGTCATGAGTCCACAAGGGTTTTTATACCAGCTGATACTTGAACAACGTTGTGAGTCTACATGTTTTTGCATCAGTAACCCCCAGCAGTAACCACGTTTGGACTCATGACACTGATGAGAGTTCTTGTGCCATATATCCCAACAGGAAATGTCAGTTAATAGACAAATACAACATTTTCCACAAAAAAATTGCACAGTGCACATTCGCCCACAGTCACCAACTCTCCTGTTTGCCAAGGGTCGGTTCACCCACATTCTGGTTCACACGGTGTCAATTCTCCCACAATATGTGGTATTATTATTTGGCAAACTATTTTGCAACACATTTAAGTGTACCGAGTACAGCATGGGGTAGGGGCTACCCTTTTCTGTTGTGAAAAGGTTACACATCATTGATCCGACAGTTATTGGTCCGACAGCCCATTGGTCTGACAGCTCATTAATCCGACAACCCATTTGTCTGACAATTATTAGTCCGACAGTTATTAATCCGACAGCTCATTATTCATACATACTTTTATATTTTGCAAAAAATATTTATTCTGGTTTTATTGTCAAAATGAAAAAAAAAAATTCTGCACAAAGAATGAAATAAAAAGGAGTAAATGCACATGGCACAAAGTCTCTACAAATTCATGCTAACCCTAACCCATGGTAAAAACAAAGCTTTTATTGTTGAAGTCATCACGAAGCCTTGGTAATATCTCATCGAGACGATTCAGGACGATCCCTGGTACTGGTTTGGCGGGAAGTTATGTTCTGTATATTAGTTCCCTACCGTCTGTCCATACGTCTGCCAGTCTGTCTGTCTGTCAGTTCTGCATTGGGAAAGACTTTACTTATAAATGAAAAAGCCTGGTACGTTGACATACATGTATTCTAATAGATATGCGACGTATACACGATTTGTTTCTAGTTTGAAAGTCTATGGGTTCTTAAGTAAAATTACGTCATGGTTCAATAATTTGCTTTTTAAAGTTGAAGGTTCTTTTTTCTTCTCTCAGTTTCTTTGGTTTTCAAAGCCTTTCAGATTTCATCGAAAATTATCCAATACATGTGTGCCCTGCTAAGATCATGTATAAGTTGGAAAGTTACAAATATCCTTAGCCCAAAAACTTC